>BQNB010063234.1:0-34971 GCA_026074375.1 Tanacetum coccineum | reverse complement strand
TTATAGCTTATTACTTCTAAGTCTTAGCTTAATTTTTACCTCAATTAGTTTAATAGGTTAGCTTAAATTAGTCTTTCAGCTTATTAAGTCAGTAGGGTTAGAATTGTAGCCTTTTCATAAAAACCAATAACACCAAAAATAGTAGCCTGTAGTTTTCTTTTTATACTTTTTAAGTGCTTATTTGTTTTTCAAATTATTTTTGGTTTGCTGTTTTTAGAAGCTTGTTATCTGAGTTTTAAGAAGTTGTTAAGTTTTAAGCATTAAGTTTCCACTAGCTTATAGGAAATCAAGCTCAAAGTTAGCCATTAGGGCTGTTTGGTTAAATTTTCTCTTGAAAGCTTATTTAGATTTTCAGCTTATGGCTTATATCTCTGTGCTTATTTCTATTAAGTTTAGCTCATTAGGTTAGTCTTAGTATATTAATAGCTTATAGTTCATTAGTATAGCTTATAGTTAGCTTTTTAGTTCTTAAAATTTGATAAAAACCAAAAAAATATAGTTAAGTGTTTTTTCTGTCCTTTTTAAGCATTTTTTAGCTTATTCAGTAGATTTCATAAAAAGCTTCTTTTATAAAAATTGTTAGTTTATAGCTTATCTACAACTTTGCTTTTATAAGTTTTCAAAAATAAAAAATAAAAAAAGGGGAAGGTGGAAATCGGGGGTGAGCAAGACTCGAACCCCCGACCTCAACACCCTCAACCCTTTATAGCAACACACCACACACCTCACTACCAACGCGCCCTGGGGACTTTTTCATTATACATTTGCAAAATTAATTATTAGTATACGTTTTCCCTTTTTAACTTTATAAGCTGTTATAGCTTTTTACACAGCTTATTCGATAAGCTGTGTAATCAAGCTTATTTTTCCTAGGTTCTATTTAGTTCAAGCTATTTTTTGTGTCTTTTTTTAGAATTTTTATAATTAGTTTAGTATTTTTAAACATTTATTTTTATTAAAAACTTTAAAAATCATAAAAAATAGAAAAATAATCAAAAAAATATAATTCTTTTTTAGAAAATTTTCTTTTATCGTAAAGTTTCTAGGAAAATTAGTTTTGCTTTCGTAGAGTTTAATTTGCAAAATTTCATTTTTTAAAGAACGGGATTCGTTTCCGTTCTCATTTTTCGTGTTTTTAAGCTCATTTTAATTCCGTTTTTTTTTCTATTTTCTTTAAACTTACTTTTTAGTCAATTAGAGTCTATTTAAAAATAAAAATTCATTTTAGGTTTAAATTTGGAAATTTAGGATTTTTAACTGCCGTTTAGGATTCCCGTTTTGCGTTTTTAGTTAAAGTTTAATTTCCCGTTATTTGTTTTCGTGCTTAATTGTTATCATTTGCTTATTTTAATTTGTAGAAGTAGATAATCAAATCAATCTTTGTTTCCAATTCAAATCATTGTCCGAACAACAAACGTGGTTTCAATTTCACAAATCGTTGGGGAATAATGACCCGGGAATCATACTTCCCGGTTAATATACGTATTATATTATATATATATTTGTTAAGATTTTCCTTTTTACCTTTGTCCTCAAGGGTAATTTGGTAATTTTCTATCATATTATAATTTATAGTTACGTGTATTGATTTTAACGAATCACCCCCATTAGATCCCATACCTTGGTCATTTCCTTGACCATTCAAATCATCAACGCGCTCATCATTACCTTGCATAGGTCTTCTACCCCTTTCACCTCTACCAACCCGTACACCCGTTCCCCCTCCTAATGATTCGGCAACAGGCCGGCCAGCACTTCGGGTCATCACCCTTGGCGACATTATCCACACGAGAGAGAACATGGGCAACGTTAAGTAGGCATGAAGACTCGCGCATATATATAGAATATCTTACTATATATATATATATATATATATATATATATATATATATAGTAGAATACTATAAAACATCACCTACGGTGTCCAAAGCATCATTTATGTGAAAACATTACAATGTATAAGTGATTGTGATACGCTTATAATTACATTGGCCACCGTACTTATATTCGCATCCTTCTCCCATCATATCAATATTAGAGCCTCACACATTCAATGATTGACGATAACTTAAATCACCAAACTGCGATCACACAAAATACCTAAAAGGCGGAACACGTGCACATAGATTCCTATACGCAACTATACACAGATCTCAGGTATAGTCCTAGGCTAATCCACCTATTCTCTATGAACCTTGCTCTGATACCAATCTATCACACCCTGACAAAGGTGGAAACTCGAAAATGCCACATAATGATCAATCATAACACAAGATACAAAATAGAGAAAACTACATTGCATAAACTCCAAGTGCTATGAAGACCATCAACCTCGAACAACTCGAGTGATGTCCCAAATCGCAACTAAAATCCACAATCTCTTACAATTATTCAACTGCCCACACAGGGGACCATAATCCAAACTTAATCCAAAACATCCAAATACTAAAATCAAAACAACAAGCAAGCAAGACTTCACACGAAATTCCACTCGGGATACTTCTAAGTCTGCTATCACAATCACCAAACTATTCTTCTTTCACTTCACCTGAAAATGATACTCGAAAACGTCAACAATAATGTTGGTGAGCTCGTAGGTTTGACCTTAAACCCAAAAGTTGTGCCAATATTTCAACAGTGGACAATAGTGCTATATGACAGTGAATATATGCAACAATCCAAGACATAGCATCCCCGCTAGTCAATCACCATATGTCACTTACGCACATAAAGAGCCTACCAGCTGGAGTACTAATATTAGGGCAGGACCTCACACAAACTTGGGTAGGCGTACCCATCCGCTCCAATAATCACACAAATACTGGGTAGGCGTACCCATCCGATCCAATAATCTCACAACACTGGTTAGGCGTACCCATCTGATCCAAACAATCATGCATAATATTCATATAGCAGTCATAAGCACATATCTTGTCCCAAAAACAAAACCACATTTCGCACAGATCAATTCAAAACATTTCAAAACACATTTGAGTATCATTTTCCCCCAACGGAAAAACATTAAAAAGTGGGGCTACGAGAGCTCACCTCGAGCAAGTCTTTAGCTACCCAATCTCAATCACACAAGCAATTGCAACGACGCCCGCACACGACCTAGTCCAGTTAATGTCCCAATTTAATCATCCAATTCCAAAACAATCTTCACGTTTGATGCATAGAGTTTAGACGCGTTGTACAATTACTCAAAACAATTTAGTGGTGTGATGGTTGACTACATATTTCCACAATCATATCAATCTCATTCCTCGATAATACATGCTTATACTATTTAGAGAAAATAGATAAGTAATATAAATAAATATTTATAATTAATAATTATAAATTTATTTCGACAAGTCCATTCGGTAAACCTTAGTCACTTCAAAATAATCATAATACGGTTAAAAATGAAACGTTTACTCATAATAAACACATTAGAGAAGTTTCGAGAAAAATTATATTTTTGTCTTTTAGTGAATTTATTAAATATATAAAATAATATTTTATTATTTAAAAATCAAAAATCATGTTTTTAGGAAAATTTCTGATTATAAACTTTTTACAAAATTTCGACATGACCCGTACGCTCAAACAACGTTTTCCAAGGTTTCAAACCTTATTTGCAACATTTTTCATAAATTCGACACTTTTCGACAAAATTTCAAATTCTCAATCTTTAACGTTTACTAAAACGTTTTTCCCAAAATACCGTTCAATATCACGTCGTAAATACATTTCCACTTTCAAAAGTCCGACAAAACTCTCACAACGACTAAATATCGCTTATTGGACTTTAAGGCCCAACAAGGGCCTATTAAGACATTTATAAGTCCAAACTACGATCCAAGTCCAAAATCAAGGTTCATTTACATATATAAGCATATACTTATAAGTAAAAATAATTCAGACCACAATAAGCCCTCCCATTAAGCCGCGGCTTAAATAGACTTATTGGGCCGTGAGACCAATAGCTCAAAAATACGTTTACTAAGCTTGAAAATAAGCTAATAAGTTACGTATCGCATTTGGTTACTACCATAAGCCTCAAAAATAGTCCACAACATACGCCATAACACAAAAATAATCAAAATCACTTTCCTAGTGATTTTGGGAAGTGGTTCGTGGCATATAAGCCCAAAATAAGCCAAGAAATAGCTTAAAAATAAGCTTGAATAAACTATACAAGCTACTATAAAAAATAAGTATTCTAGCATCATATATTACTCAACCATCACGACCACGACATCAAAACTACAAAAACCCCTCTTTTCTTTTTTATTCTACACGAACCAAACATACCCTTTTTCTTTCGTTTCGTTTCCAAAAATCGATTTTCACAACGATTAACTTGTACAACTAACATCTATGCATCAAAATAAACCCAAAAGGACAAACGAAATTTAAATTTGAAAACTTACAAAAAAATCTTCAAAAATGTATATTTCGACACGAACCGGACAACCCAAACGTTGTTTAAACGAACACCCAAACACTCGTATCAACCCGGAATATCACGTTCTTGATCAAAGTTGGAAAATTTATGGTGGATTATGGTGGTGTAGTGGCGGACGAACACACACACACACACTCTTATGTGTGTGTTTTTTTTGAAAATGAAATGATAAGGATTATGAGAAAATGTTTCTAGTGGAAGGCATATATGTGTACAACTTTAGACAAAGGAGCTAAAATTAAGCCTCCTTGTCTCTCTTTCTTGCTATGACCGGCCATGGGATCCAAGGGAGTCCCGGGCCTTTCTTTTCGTGTCGGGATCACTTAAATACTCGTAAAACTCAACCGTAAAATTTACCCCAAAGTTAATTAGCATTTTTATTCACCTTAAAAATACTTTTCCATTAACCTAGAGTATTTACACGACATATTTTCACTTTAAACCCTTTCAAAACTCATTTGGACATTAACGGACGTGTCAGACTCGTTTTTCGGCATTTCTCACGAATTCACGGATCAAACCACCCGGAATACAATTAACACAATAATACCTTCCAAAAGGGATTATTAATCACAATAAACCACATGGATCGAGGTGTTCATATAAAAAACAGCACATATAGGTGATCCAAGAGAGTGCGTGTGCCGTTCGTCATCCTAGTCTTTCTGTTCAGATCATCCTTAAATTACTCGGAGCGAGCAACACTCAACCCAGCACAATAATTCTACTCCAAAATGTTCTGAACCATTCTTGCATGCAATTACATACTACAGACTAATTCCGGGGTGACAAACTGTAAGTGTTTCCTGGATGTAATCGTATCTAATATAATAGTTGGCTCGATCTCGGACTCTCAGATGGCACTGAATAACTACGTACCATTGTCGTTGAGATACTTATTCTTGTAACTTTATAACATTTAACTTACCCCTGTTCTCTGGCTCTCACCATTTGGGGACATTAATGCAGTGAAGATGTGTTTCTCACAGCGGAGTGATCCTGGGGAAAGGTGAATTTGTGGTACACGGTGCTGGGGGGGGGACATACTCTGTATATGTCGCGTTGGGGTTCGGAAGATTCACAGATCAAAACAAAACAATAGACTCTATACTACATGACACACATAATGCCTTCCAAATGGTGATATATACGAAATATATACACAGAGGAATGATCGTGATTACTACCGTTGTGAATAATCTATGGCTACTCAGCCTCGTGCAGGGGGGGTCTGTCAGAGGTCCGTAGGACGTGATGGTTGAAGACTAATTTCTACTGAGCTTGCGCAGCTACAAGATTGGAGACTTCGGCTTGCGAGCGCGATACAATCAGCTGTACATATAGCTTTTGAATGGGACATACTTGAGATTAAGAACTGACATCTCTATACGATCGAGCTATGAGAGTTCTATGAGTCTCATAAGGATAACTGACTACAATGGACAACTAATTCACTATTATCATATAACAACAGGGCAAAGTCATCATTTCCGTCTTACAATTCGCGCACACGAGTGATTTGCGATTGTTAAAAGCACAAGGGTTTGATGAGTTGAAAAACTATCTCATTTGGAGGTAGAGGTGATGGTTTGATTCTTACTCCCTGCAAGAAGGCCGGAGGTCCTCTAGAAGCAGCATCTCTACCTTCAGGCAGGGGTTACACTATCTATATCCCTCCTCATCCATACCTCGTGAAAGACATGATTGGGTACCTTTGGTTTATTTTGATTTGATTTTATTTGATTTTCAAGTGCAACGCTTAACGAGCTCCTGACTCAGTAGGTCGGATGTAGTGCATGTCTAGTAATGGCTAGTAGTCCCTACACATATTTCATATAACTATTTGTCTCAACTATCGTGGATGATATCTAGTTATATCCGGTTCATCAAGTGTCTCGGCTAAGCTGTATGACTTGTCCCATACACTTATTTAACCTAATACACTTAATTGCTTAGTAAATGTTTAATTTACTTTCATTAACTTTGAAACCATATAGTCTACCATTTTTACATCCTACAGTCTACCATCTGTTAAATAACTTCGACACCTCCAATATTCTTTCTGATTTATAGTCTTTATGTTTAAAATATGTCTTATTCGATAGTTTTCAAATCTCCTACACGATATCCTAAACGGGGAACACGTGTTGGGATGAATGCAATCAATTTGTTCATACTATGGCTTCTAACGTGTATTGGTATGTTCAATATTGTTTATTAATACGTGTTAATAGAAACATGTACGAGTGTCTAATGATTTCGTAAACAAATGTGATCATATTCGACATTTTCGCCACCTAACCAATGTAAACATATTCCCTATTGTTTTTTAGAACATGGAATCTTTGAAATCTTGTGTTATACTTCCATGCATGACGATATCTGATACAAGAATCACACTCTCCTGTATTCAAAACACAAGTCAACTTGCCATCTTTCATATTTATCCGATTAGACAACTAAGAACAATACACCTAATTTCAACAAATAGAGACTAAATACAACTGATAAAAATCACATTACGTCAAGCAACACATTACACCATATTTTCAACCGATGTCGACTTGATACAACACATACCCTAGCTATAGTATAGCTTCTTAGAACATATAATTTAACAACCAACGAATACATAACACAATACACATTAAAAACAGTAAAACTCACTGCAAAATAATAGAATACTATACAGATTAACACTCAATGGTTAGAAATGATTAAACTTTACAAATCCGTTGCAAATCCATAGCAAAGTATTTAGAAAATTTCAGCTAAATTATAAAACAAAAACATTAATAATATATGTTACACAAATATATTTCAAAATTTACGAAGAAAATATCGACAAAAATACCAAAAACAAGTAAAAGCACAAATTTTATTGGTTACCATTGCAAATCCGTAGCAATTATTGCAAATTTGCAAGTAGATTAGAATAAATAATTAAAAAATAGAAATCATACAAAAAATTGCCATGATTTTGCAACGAAAACCAATAACATTTTCTTTTATATTTACTTTGAATATTTTATTTTATATCTTTAACAATTTTGCAATAGATTTGCAACGGATTATAAAAAATAAATTATAATTAAACTATGATTAAATTATTTTATTTAATCCGTTACAAATCCATGACTTACTCTTTGTTATTATAAGCTGAATAAATTGTGATTCTGTTTTGATCTAAAGAGGAGTAAAGGCTATCGATGAAGAAATCATGTAAAAGAACAAAAAATAAAAGCACTAAATGAAGAAAATTGGTTATGACGTTTGAAAATCATGTAACACATGATTCAGATCCAGATCTGGATCTAGAAGATGATGTAGTTGCAGTTCTAAGTAATATTACATTTGGTTCTGTTTCGTTAAGTTTTTTTTATTAAAAATGTAAATCACGTGTGGATGAGAATACGGTTGTGGCATTCAAAAATCAAGTTATGTATGATTCTGATCGAGAAGATGTAGTTTCACATACGATTCTCTTATGTTAATAGTTATTAAAAAAAATATAAATTACGAGTGATTCATGTATGAATCTAGTATATTCACTTTTCTTGTTTTGTTATAAGGCATTGCGTACTATAGATGATTGGTCAGTGGTATGTTCTTGTAGACATTTTGGCAATTTTAGAACCTAAAGAAACTAAATAAAAATCATCAAGTGCTGAAAACAAAGGTAGTGTGAAAGGACAACAAAGTATGAATGGAAGAGATAAAGCACTTCAAGTTCTGGAGAAACCGAGAAAGAAATATGATCATTGTGAAGAGGAGACTGATAAAGAAAAATATGATAGTGGTGGATGCTTGCAAACTTTTGATTTGAATTTATATGATAAAGAGTATTAATATATACTTTTGGAGGTTTTTTAACATCATTCTCAAAAATTTATAGACAGAATAAATGAAGATCAGAATAAATGAAGATCGAAGTAAATGAAGATCTGCTTTTGCAACAATTTCATACTGAGAACATTCTTACCACAAAAAATTCTCAACAACGTTTGTTTTTTTGGGTAAAGGGTTTCTCCGGTAAATTTACTACTCTAAAAAATAATTCAATACAATGGATGTGGGTGAATCCCACATCTCAGTCCGTTACATAGGCAACCTACTTCCTAAAGGAAGGTACACATAAAGACTAGACTACAATTGACTCAACATCAAGTAAAATGTTTCTTCTTTCGATCTCGAACTTTGATATCCAAATTATCACATATAGATTGAATTTCCTAACATTTATACAAATTATCATTGTATAGGTCATAGTCGTATTCAACATTCACATATGTTTCCCTATATTGTTCCAGCAAGCTCTTAGTACCATATCCAATCCGCGATGATTTTGAAGCCAGAAAATTTAGCAATTCATTATCAACCAGTTCAACTTCATCCTGGTTATCATGATCATCCAAATAATCAACCTTTTTCTAAAGGTTTACTATCATCATTCACAAGCACACATTTCCCCTCCAACATCTGTTTTTCAAACATATTAATCTTTTCTCCTAAGGTGCACTTTGCCCTCCTTTTCCAAACTAGACGTAGAAGCCTTATTGCCCGATTCTACTTTCTCATTAGCCGGGTCATCAACATTTAAAGACTCGAACGAGTTACTAAGGGAAAAGGTACCATTACCTGATGTCTATGTTGGGTTTTTTTATAACTATTAACCATTTAAAACACGAGTACGCAGCGGAAGATCAACACGTATAGAATAACATAGTTAACAAAGGGATCAAGAAGCGTGTACCTTTTAACAATAAACGACGCCGTTCTTTAATATACACATGTGTATAATAAATGATACCATGCTAAAACCACCCAAGATCTAAAGTAAGATCTCTCTACTTCAACACACACAATACGTTCTTAGCAAACAATTAAGTATGCTAGTACTAGTAGTGATAAAGCCACCAAACGCCTTCGACTCTTGAATCAATCAACACGAAAAACCCTTGTGGGTTGTTGGTTTCGGTCGAACAAACACAAACCGAAACCCTTGGGGTTTGGTTCGACCGATCGAGCAATAGGGAGAGAAGGAGAGAATTTTAGGGATTAGTTTTTCAAGTTATGACAAATAATAATCCCTAGACTTTCTTATATAGCCTACATAACTTGGCTTGCAAGTTAGGTAATTCCACCTCCTCTTGAAGATTAGAAACAAATTGGCTAAGGTAAAAATGAAATAATTCTCATACTTTTCTTTTCTCCATAATTTCATATTAGTCTTCTTTTAACAATTAATGACTAATATAACTCCCATTAAATATTTATTAAGATTTAACGCTCGTTTAAGCTTTATCACTAAATATATTACATTTAATATATTTACTATAATTTTTTTACGTATTAACACGTGCGTCCCCGTAGGCTCGAATAAAATTCTCGGACATATATTATTTTACGTCATAATCCAACAGCTCCTACTTGGACATGTACCAAATAATATAATAACATTGATAAGCGTCTAGCAATACGTCAATGCTCCCAAAAATATCCGATTGTGGTTTCATAAAGTCATAGATAAATGATTTATGTATTTACAATCCCTTTATTTCTGATACCGTGTTAAAAAATATATATGGATCTAAGTCATTCCATTAATTAACGATTCTGTTTCTCGTGTATATGATTAATCAAGATTACCAAAATTCATTGAGACACTTCTACATGAGCTTTTGGGTGCGGCCTCACATACATCTGATTAACCTACGAGGGGCCCAGTGGCATTTTACTTCAACTATTGAAGGAACAAATTCTTTATTGACTACAAGTGTCAAGTCATCATGCTTCACAATCACTTTTGAAAATAATCATTATTAGCTACCTTATCCAGGATAACTTAAACTACATCAAGAAAGATTATCCACACATGCAAGACCTACTTGCATCTCAAGTCTAAGGATTTAGTAAACCAAAATCACTTACAAGATTCACTTGATGACGACGATTCATAAAGTGATGATCTTCTTAATTGGGGAAATCCAATATTTATCTTATAAATGTCATGTGAGTTTGGCGGACACATCCTTTAATATCTAAGATATCATCAATCAATCAGGTTTGTCTTAGTTCAACAATATTCCCATATTGTTGATCGACAATGGACTAATTTAGAATAATAAATATTATTCACGGATTAAACATGCAAATATAGGACACAATTTATATTAAATATAACTTCATACCACATATCTTTATCATTAATAAAATTGTCTTAACATCCCTTATCCAAATACTAAATAGATCAAATGCGTGATAATTCTAGTTGACAAATCATGCCTCAAGACACGACTATCGTACTTGCTGACAAGGCATAGATTTCATTAATTTTAGCTAGCTTTGATCTTTTGGAATTTTGAGAATATTTATTTTAAGAATTCAATTAATGAAGTTCTTGAATATCTATGATGATTGTTTGTTTATACAAATATCTTAATATTAACTCACTATATCTCATAAGGTATGGGACATCAACTATTGACAACAATCATCTTTCACAACTTTCAAAAGTATAAAACATTCTAATTCTTTAATGTATAATGCAACTATGCTCTTAGTTGAGCACAACTTGTCCACATGGTCATCATCAAAAATGAATTCATACCATGCTTAGTTATTGAGTGTCATCTCAATTAGATTTAGCATCCGTGTACACAAACAACCCCATGCTTTTAAAATCCGTAAACAATGAATATTCTCTTATTAATGTTTGGCACCTCATGAACTCCAAGTTCATTGGTTTATTCTAATTGCACAACAAATTGTTGCAATATATATCCTTAGATTTTCATTACTATGGACAAATCCATAATCTAAAAAGAATTCCAAAACCAAACATATTCCATTAAAATATTCAATTCTATAATTATCTAATAACTTTGAACTAATACCAAAGTATGTCACATCATCTTGCATTCATGGCATATACAACTATTTTCTCTACACAGTATGAGACATAAACGAATCCTTTAGTCCAACTTAAGATGCATTCATGTTTTCCTTCTTATAAAAGATTATTATCCCATTGTAGACCTTCTAAATGGTATGTCAAATTGTGTTAGATTTATATACCGCATATGTTCATAGCAATAAACATATATTTCAAGGTTGTAAGTTTTGTTTCCTAAATCTTTCAGGTGAAGGAAACCTGAACATAATACTCCCACTAGTTTTTAGTACTACTCAGGAGTTATCTTAATTATAATTAAATTTAAATCAATCAAATGATTTATTTAATAATAAACTTAAGATTTTTCCCCTAGATGCTCGTAATGATCCATACTTGGATTCTTGCCGCTTGTACCCTTTATAAAGATTATATGAATTCATAAACTCCTTTGATTACTCACCGTCCTCGCAATAGTAATCATCCAAGAAAGAGTTTTAAATTCCATTTTCATATTTCATCTATATGAACACTAGTATGACAATCAACCATCTTTATATAATTAATGCGCATAGAAAGAATATTTAATCACAATCAATTGTTGAGTATGATTAAAATCTTATCATAATGCATGCATTAAATATGTGTACAACATTGTCCTTATGAGTTTGAAACCAAGAACCAAACCAATTGGGTTTTTCTTCTCTTTGATGAAACTCATTTAACTTCACACTCTAACCGTTTATTTAATAATAAACTTAAGATTTTTCCCCTAGATGCTCGTAATGATCCATACTTGGATTCTTGCCGCTTGTACCCTTTATAAAGATTATATGAATTCATAAACTCCTTTGATTACTCACCATCCTCGCAATAGTAATCATCCAAGAAAGAGTTTTAAATTACATTGTCATATTTACACAATATAACACTAGAATGAAAATCCAAATCCATCTTTATATAATTAATGAGCATAGAAAGAATATTTAATCACAATCAATTGTTGAGTATGATTAAAATCTTATCATAATGCATGCATTAAATATGTGTACAACATTGTCCTTATGAGTTTGAAACCAAGAACCAAACCAATTGGGTTTTTCTTCTCTTTGATGAAACTCATTTAACTTCACACTCTAACTGTTTAGTTAAAAGATCAATCAAGTTCCAAAAATGACTATCTTTATGGACAACATCTTAACATTCATAGTTTGAGTCATTAATCAAATTCAAAATTCAACAATGCATCTTAATGGTTTCACCATGATACCAAATTCAAAATTCAATAATGCATCTTTAATGATTAACAGGTTCACTATGATCCTGTCTTATATTCCTCAATATTGATATAACATTTATCAATCAAGTATCTGAGGTATCCTTGCGGATCTATGAACAAAAATTATATCATTATAAGGTTTAACATTTAAAGCCTCGATATGATATTCACTAGTGTGTTTAGAAGGTTATGTATTTTGTATTTTTATCTCTTTCAGATCTAAAAATGCTCCTACTTGCTTTTTGTAATTAAAGACTCTTTTATAATTACTTAGCATGTAGAGTAGCAATTACAAGATACATTGACAGTTCCTGAGTTTAGTTTGTTAATATCATTCTTCATAAGACTTTTAACAAATTCAAAACTTCAATTTTAAGACTTAAAGGGAGTCATCATATTCCATAATCATGATGGTGTCTTATCAACCTTCTAGGTTGGAGTTATTTTGAGTATATACATGACATACTCAATTTCAAACCTTGACAGATTTGAAAGTAAAATATTTAAGTTATCAAAATCAAATAATTCCTAAGAATTTAATTCAACACTCTAGACATACCATTAATATGTGGTATTCTATGAGTAATTTTTATTGTGAGACTTTATTACAATCTTTTAAATAACTTAATACTTTTTAGGTCACATACTTATTAATTGTGTCAAACGAAATTGAATATATAGTATTTAAAAATCTATTTGCATGCAATAATGTATACGACTTTAACTAGTTCAAGAACTCTATCCATGTTAACTATACATTATTTTGCCTTTGAACAATTCAAGGACTTTTGTTCATGTCATAGCCCGAAGATATAACTTACTTTATGTTATAAGTCTTTCAACATTTAAAGGACTTCTTGTTTATTAATTTACATTAAACATAAACATATTTAACTAAAGTATTCTGAACATCAACTCTTGACTTCAATAGTAATTCCAAGTTAAACAAGATTTCTTCATTATTTGGGACATTCCAAGAGCACATAAACCTTTTACTTGAAGTAGTCTATAAATTAAGATTACTTCATTATTTTGGACATTCCAAAAACACATAAACATTTTACTTGAAGTAGTCTTTAATTCAAGATTACTTCATTATTTTGGAAATTCCAAAAACACATAAACATTTTACTTGAAGTAGTCTTTAATTCATATCTCGACATATTGTTTCTTACCTTACGGTCAAGAGAACCTTTAATCATATTGTTATTGTCATTTGTTGTACCTTGCACACAATAAAGATTTCTCCCACTTGTGCATGGCACAACATCATACATGTAGTTAAACAACACGACATTCGTTTGTTTATATGGACAATATGATAGTGTCACAGATATTAGCATTACAAGTAGATATTGAACCACTTTGTTTAATAAGAAATAGTGCACGACTATCCTTAAAAACATTAGTGTGTATAGTTGGAAAACTATATATTATCTCAAGACAAGCGAGAAATAATCTGGGTTACTACCAAGATAATAAACCTTGTAGCTCCCACTGAATTAGACAACATTACATTAATGTCTTGTTCAGAAATAAATCATGATGCTCCCACTGGATTTGACAACATTGCAAGTGTTCCATAACTAGTGAAAACACATAGTGATCTATTTATTTTCTAATTTTCTTTGAAATCTTAATTAGTAGCAATATACTTGGATTTCAAAATTTTCTACTATGTAGATGAGGGACTATCCATAAATACTATTTATTAACTTGAAAATTAGGCATGCAATTTCCTTCTTAATTTTGATTAAGACAAACAACTAGATACATTATCCTAGTTTGCCTTTACCACTTTTGCGGTAGTATTGGTATTTCCTAATCAAGAACTCATAAAGCATCTTACATTAAGATGTTATCATTTGATAGCTTTAAGAACATGTTCTCTAGTTATTCATATGTCTTATATGTTTCAACGTATTCACCATGAAAACTATATGAAAATATAAGTCATGCAATCTACTTAACATTTAAGTTTGCTATGAGTTTGATTACATTAGGACAATTCCTACGTTCCTATTATAACTTTCCAGAGCAAGAAAGATGATAGGAATGAGTCTCCATGTTCCTTACAAGGAAAGGAGTCTCGGTTTGACTTCTTTGAAAAAGAAACAAACCATTGTTTACGGTTTTATCGTTGCATTAATACTATTAATAGAATCGCAAAATTCAATTTTAGTATTTTCGATAATACTTTCTTTAAAGAAAATTAAATACCCATGCTTATAAAATAAATAATTAATTTTCGATAAAGCTAGGATCCACCTTGACATAACCACCACCGCATCAGTTGATCTGCTAGTGATGATGGTAATTCAAGGGGTAATTAACGTTTAATAATTGCATCCAATCAATTCCCTTCGAATCTTATGATACTTAATTTATTACAATAATATACTAGTAAAAACATGTTTCGTCCTCCTGATGCCTCGATTTAAAGGTATCACTCACTAAAACCGATTAAGACCTCCAATCAAGAAATTGATAATGTAACACAAACGTCTCACGAAAAAGTGTATAACCACCTTAGGGTTAAAATCACATACTTCTCACCATAGTAAAAAAGCATCGTGCAAGTGTACATACAAATTGGATGGCAATAAAACTATTTAAAGGGTATAATATTTGACTGGCAAATAAGTACGAAGAAGCGATGCATAAATCTTCGATCAATAAATTTTAATAAAAACAAACTCAATTAAGTTATTTATTACGGTTATCCACTTATTATCTATACATCTAATGTATAAACAGTGGTATTACCATTTAAAAATTAACGATTCAAAAACGTGTTTTCAAAAACTTAAAGAATTTTATATATTACCGTGGATAAAAAAAAAAAATTTTTAAAAAGAAAGATTAAACAAAACATTGCAACACCCTAGACCATTCGCGACTTTCCTAATAGTATGCAATGGTAAGACAACTAGATACAAACGTAGTCAGTATTATAGGGTAATGGTATCTACAAGACCGAAGTCTTGATGAGTCTCCCCGAACCTTATCCTTGCAACCAAATAGTACTTTTGCAAATTTCGTCATTGATAAAAAATAAAATCTTTAATTTAAAAACACATTATAAACTATTAAATTACAAGTCTCGTCGTGAGAAACCCGAATGCCATGATTATCGGATGTAAGCCGAACCCAAATTGACACATAAGACTTCAATTAATAGTCCATAATAAATCTTATTTCATAATTATTAGTAATGTTTATATTTATTTTTTGAAAAACCCTTTAATTTTCTCACAAGTCCAATACTTAAAAACAATATAAACACAAAAATAATACAAAAAATATTTATTTAAAAAAACACTTAACAATTAAGTCGTGCAAATATCAATTATGATCCTAATTATTTAATAATTAAAACATGTATATATTCATATAAGGCTCCTTTGTCCAATGACTCCGGCCACATCCATCGATATAATCGATTGCGCAAGCCATATACAAATATATACCACATAGCACATAAAATTTAAGCAACTTTTAGGCCCATTCAGACATAACACGAAAAACCCTTGTGGGTTGTTCGTTTCGGTCGAACAAACACAAACCGAAACCCTTGGAGTTTGGTTCGACCGATCGAGCAATAGGGAGAGAAGGAGAGAATTTTAGGGATTAATTTATCAAGTTATGACAAATAATAATCCCTAGACCTCCTTATATAGCCTACATAACTTGGCTTGCAAGTTAGGTAATTTCACCTCATCTTGGAGATTAAGAAACAAATTTGCTAAGGGAAAAATGAAATAATTCTCACTCTTTTCTCCATAATTGCATATTAGTCATTCTTTTAACTATAAATGACTAATATAACTCCTATTAAATATTTATTAATATTTAACGCTCGTTTAAGCTTTATCACTATATATATTACATCTAATATATTTACTATAATTGTTTTACGTATTAACGCGTGCGTCTCCGTAGGCTCGAATAAAATTCTCAGACATATATTATTTTACGTGGACATAATCCAACAGCCTAGGCATTCGTCATACTTGTCTTCTTTGAAGAGTTACCTAATATTAAGACATTCTTCTTACCATTATTACCTTCAGTCGAAAGATTTACTTTAGGGCGATATTAGGTTTTTTGTTTCACCGAGACCGGTTTAATGTTTTTGGTGCCTCCATTATTACCACCTAATTTCTTATTTTTCACTTCAACAAAGCCTTCATCATCAGCCTCGGATGATCCAACCTTGCCTTTATCCACCCTATTCATCACTCGTTTAGGAGCTTTTGGACAATCTTCAACTAAGTGACCAAATATTAAGCACGTACTACAACGAGGAGGTTCTCACTCGTATTCAACACGAATGATTTCTTTCGTATATCCAGGTCCTTCAAGGTTAGAAACAGCCATAACCAGATTATAGCTAAAACCAAGTCAAGCATCAATTTCATTTAATATTCTTGCATAACTGCTCCTACCTCATGATTCCAAACACATGGAATTCGTATATGAGACTAGCATCATTGGGGTACCAATTTTCATGCCGATCAAGATTAACCCATCTGATGTATACGCAAACAACAAGACATCATGGATCTTTACCCAAATGGGAACAAGAAACAATTATTCTTTAAGAAGACTCATTGAGGAAGACCATTTATTTAGAAATATAAGGACTTAATGAATCATCCATGGACTATCTTTCATCAACGTTAGTTTATCTAAGCTATACTTTTTCCAATTATTTCGAATAAACCATTCCATGACAGGGAAAGCAAGCCTTTACCAATAAAGTAACAATAAAGTGAATTTTTCATTCTATCATTTACCTCATAAACCGAACCAACGGTAACCAATTCAAAATCAGTATCATTTGGCACATTTGCTGCAAGTTTATGAAGATTAGCCTTAGTCAAAGACGTAGAGCTAAGCTTATTAGGATAAGATGTGGGGGCTTCCTTCATAACAAATTCAAGGTCAGCCTCATTAGCTTTATCATCATTAGTAACCTCATGAACTTGTCCAGTAGCCCCACCATTACCAGTATTCCCATCTTGCAAACCTTCATCCGTTTCCATTTATCTTACACCCATACATCACAACCCTTCGCATGTATTCTTGTATATTAATTAACTCACCACCACCCTAAATCCACCCAAATATATCCCATCCGTTTTCGTTTCCGTTTAACTTACACCCATACATCATAACCCTTTAAAGACCTCTTTGATAGTAATTCTTAGGTTCTTACGCCACAGCGGTGAAGGTTTGATCCTTTATCAAGCTTATAGTAATTTATATGCTATGACAGGTAATAAGTGTTAATTTTTCGTTTCCCATATTGTTATAATTCATTATACACACGAGAGAAAGAGTGAATTCAAACACTTATTATAATGTGCTTATATATAATTTCCGTACTTTTAATTACGATGTCTAATTGGTTGTGTCATAAATTATCTTTAAAAAGTATGTTAAATGCCCCAGATATTGCTATTATCTAGGTAGAAAAACCCATTTGCTTGAGGACAAGCAAATTCTAAGTGTATGGGTATTTGATGAGGTATCATTTTATATACTTTTTCGGGGTCATTTAACCCCCTAAATCATGCAAATATCACTAAAATACGTGCTTAATCATTTATTTTTGTATTTTTAGCACTTGGATGACATTTGGAGGGAATGCAGGTGACTTGAGCTCATTTGGCAAAGAAACAGACGAGACTACAACTTTACACCAAAGTCGGAGAAGAAAAAGGCACATAGACCCTGGAGACGGCGTCACAATTGCTTGTGACGACGTTAAAACATCAAAGAGACGGCGTCATGATATTTGAAATGGCGTCAAGTTTTAACCGACATAGTGAAACCTTAGAAGATTCGGCGAAGCGACGGCGTCAGGATTACAAAGCGATGTCGTCGAGATCCTTTTTCAATATATACAAACTTGTTTTTAGGGTTTTAGTGTGGAACTCGGGAGTCATTATTAGGGTACGAATATTATCAATAGTTAGGCTGTTTTAGGGTTTAAAAACCCTCTTGTACCGCCATTAACTCTACGTTTTGATTAGTGAAGTTCTTTATCTTTTAATCTTTCAATATGTTTATGTGTTGTCTGATTAATTATTGTTCTTCACTTCTCTTTAACATGTTAGGCTAGATCTATTAGTGTTTGCTTATGATTGCATGTGAATTAGTTTGTAGATCATTTTAATATTGCTTTTTGTTGATGGGTGTGCGCGTTAGGCTCTAAAAAATTAGCTTCTTAACTACTTGCAAAGATGGCTAGGGAAACGTGACTATGTAGAAAGGATACCATCGGTAACAGTCTTCATACTACCTTACCCATGTATGGTTGATCACCTTTTAAGTGTTTAATGCATGTAATGTACTTTTATGGGCCTTGTAATAGTCTTCATACTACCTTACTTGTGAATTGCCTTAACGGAATATTACATAGACGGAGGGTGCGTGTAATTCGTTTAAGACTTAGGAAATACTTACACATCGCATCACAAGGGTGACGGGCAATAGAATTAGGAGAAGCAAACTAAGGATAATTCAAGATTAAGTAAATACATTTATTTACCATTACGACTTTCCACATTAGTTTAGATTTATTTTCAGTTATTTATTTTAATTAGTTTAAAACCAAAACCCCCTTCAAACTGAGATTTTAATTGCTTTCTATAAAATATAAAAACACAAAAATAATCTTCTCTCAATCCTTTAGACCTTAGTTACGTTTAGTTCGAGCCTTCCCAACCTATTTCCCAATAGAACAATAACAACCCTCGAGTCTTGCCTATACTACACTACAATGGTTAGGTACACTACCTAGGAAGTTGTAAAACCTGATGTGTTACAATAACCGCACGTTAATCAAACACTTTTTCCTTTTTAAAGTTTTCATTGGAAAGTTTATGCGTTTTATGAGAGACCTCATCACTTACAAATAATATGTTTTAACAATAGTTACACATAAAGTGATCCTTTTTCCGGGATGCCTCTAGCATAAAGGCCATGTAGTGTAACTCGTTAACGATGGTTGGACGTAACCTCTATATGTCATCTACAACATAACAAATCTCGAGTTTAAGAGTGTAGCTTTGCTTATTCATAACAAATCTATCATGCAGAACGTTGATTAAACCAGCGTAACCTACATCTTTTGCAACCAAAAAAACATCTCTTATTGTGATTGAAAATCCTATTTCTGACCGATTGAACCCGTGAACCATCATAAGCAACAAATATTTGAAGAAACTCACCTACAAAGTATTAAAAAACCCTAAATAACATTTATTACGTTATGGAATACTATTGCCATACTATGGCAAGGTATCAGAAAATGACGAAATATATATCGCACCTTATCAACTCGTATAGCACACTTTGGATATGCTATCGTGTGCATTATTGCGCTGACATATTAGCGGTGGGATTTTCGGTTTTCCCATCATTAATATAGTTTTTTTTTTGGAAAAGCTGAGAAATATACAAAAAACAGGGCCTCAAAAAGAGGCAAACAAGAAAACCAAGATATTTACAAAATCAAGAAACAAAAAGGGCACCTGCAACACAGCCTAAACAACAACACTAAGAGAATAAGTCGTAAGGCCTAGATATCCAAACATCCCAGTTAGCCGAGTTAGACACAAGGCGGGCAGCGATCCACGTCCGAGACAGCCTTTGAATAGCCGGGAAAATATCTTCCTCTTTTATCTTTGGGGAAGAATCGGCCGAAGCGTTCACGATCCTATTCCTCCACTTCCATATCGCCCATAAAGATATTTGGAAAACACCATGAATGATCTTACCCATCTTCGCATTTCCATCCGGACCAATGTTACCTGTAGAAATATCCGAAATCGAGAAGGACGGAAAAGCCACTGGACTCGCTAAATTCCACCAGCACCACACTTTTCTCCAAATGGGAAGGACGACCGGGCAATTAATAGCAGAATGGTCTAAGTCTTCGATGACGTTTTCACAGAAAGGGCAAGTCGAGGACTCCAACATAACTCCACGAGATGAAAGGTTAGCACGGGTAGGCAACCTATTTAAGGAGGCCCTCCAAACGCAAATATTTACCTTCCGAGGAATCAGAGAATTCCATAGATGATGATTGCCGACACTAAAATTAGCAAGGAGGAGATTTTGAATCCTTTTGGAAAGGGTGCAAACCTTGAAAGTACCTGATCCGTCCAAAGCCCACTTCCAGACATCCCTGTCCTCCACAGAAAGGTTTAGGCTGCCAACGAAAGAGATGAGAGACTCAAGATCGTTGTTTGCTCTTCCTCTCGGAGGAAAACGCCATGCCCACTTCCAGCCCCCTTCGTTATTATTTAAACCCCAACGGTCACTTATAGTGCAATCCTTATGAGTCTCGAGGGCGAAGAGTCTAGGAAAAGCTTCCATGAGACGAACCCCGTTACAACACCACTGATCTTTCCAAAACAAAGTATCTGAACCATTAGATCTTTCAAAATCAGCATCAATATGGCCAATAGACTTAGTGACACTTATAATATCAGGCCATATACCCCCCGTCCTGATCTGATTAGTATCTAAATTAAAACCCCCATCAGCCCCGTAAAAATCCTTAATAACAATGTTCCACAACGCCTTATCCTCCGTAAGGAAATTCCACAACGTGTATTCATTGCACTATAGCTCATGACCGCGAAGCTGTATTCGTATTATAAGGGGAATTGCACCAGAGTTCGAATTATAACGGATTTGCACACAGTAATCGTATTTGCACCAGTAAATCTAATATATAATGGATTTGCACCAGTAATCGATTGCAGCGGCAGTAAGCGTAATTATAATGGATTTGCACCATAATCGTAATTAAAATGGATTTGCCCCAGTAATTGTGGCTCTTCAGGCAATAGCATTCAAGCAATAATCTGGATAGCCATGCAATTTTGATAACACTTGTGTCCAAAGTAAAACAAGCAATGTAACTTCCACCCCGAGAAGTTTGTAAAACCAAATTAAGTGGTAAAAAGGGGGCTATGAACTCACAAAGTAGTGAAGTAATTGTACTGTAGTAAAATATATGAGTTTGAAAAGAGCCTGTATTCCCTACGCGGGTTTATAAAACATTAAAAAGAGTTGAAATCGAGACTATAACTCACAAAGTATTCGAAAGGATATTGTAATTGTAGTAAAATATATAAGTTTGTAAACGAGTATGTATTCTCCCCCAAAACTGTTTAAAACAATAAAATAGGGCTATGAACTCCCTTGAGTGGATGGTAATCAACAAGTATAACACAATAGAAAAATGCGTCACGAAGGAATCCGAAGGCAACCTAAATTATCATAGGTCGTATAAGTACCGAGTACTTGAATATAATCTTATAGTTGTTACATCGTACTATCGTTCGGGCTATCATAATTTAAGAGGTCATGACATGACGTTCGAGGAGTTAGGACACTTTAAATCGTAAATCCAACAACTCGTCGATACGCCATCCGAAGAGGCCTCATTATGAAACTCCCTAGTAATATAGTACTTTGATAACCACAAATAATTCTATATAGCTTAATCACCAACTAATGGTTTTGGTAAAATTGTGTTTAATAAGTGAAAACGTTTATAATTATCGTTTTAGTAAAACTAGCATAACTTTTGCGTTTTAAGCCCGATTCTCGCGTTTCTTATGCCCATCTTTTCGTATTAGGACGAGTTATCATAATTTGACATTTTTCATATTTTGACCCTCTGGTGAACAGTAACTTTTACTGTTCACATCAGACGTGAGTTTTATAAAAATCGTATTCGTCGTCGTAAAACCCGTAAATGTCGTATTTTATTCGTTATAGCTCCGTTTTTAACGATTCTTTCGAGGACGTTCTCGTTTTTGAAAGTTCTATAATTTTATGAGGTTTACAAAAATATAACTTTCTGTCATGAATAGTAACTTTTATAAAAATAGTTTTATAAAAGTATTAATTGTCGTAAACTCGCGAAATTCTCATAACCTTAATCGTTATTAATTGAAAAATAACGATTCTTCGCATTTGAGGAATCCAAAAAATATGTATATTTTGAAAAATATATCAACTAGCTGTTTGATCTAAGTTTATAAAAGTCATTTTATAAACTCCGTTTAATTCACGTATAACCGTTATTTACAGTAATCTTTTTCTTTATTAATCCGTTTAAACAAGCTTCTTACCTTTTTCGGAATCGTCGATTTGTATTATTTAAAAAAACATAAAATCCCCTTTTGGAATTCGAAAAACCTACTGTCCAAAATGATCTTTTTATATAATTTATTTATATAAAGTTTTATAACTTTTCAACCCACATAATTACACAAGTCTTTTATAACTATATATATTATATGTTATCATATATAATGTCCATATGTTTCATATTTGGTCCAAGCCATCAAGATCACAAGTTTATTAACTTTAACATGAAATCATAACTTGCTTTACTTAACTTTTAATTACAAGTTTACATATGAACTTTTTATACTTAAACCAAGATTGTACAAGATTTATATATCCCTTATTTCATGATATTACCATCATCATAATATGTGAGAAAGTGTACAAAATCATATTCACAAGAAAAATTATATTTTTCATGTTCAAAAGTATTCCTAATGGTGATTTCACTATATAGCATATCAAATACATAAAAACTCATAAACTAAAAGCATAAAGGTTTAAAATAGACCTTATGATGTATGAAGATGATGAGAAACAAATGCTAAACCCGTGTTTAGCCTTAAAACAAAAGCTTGCACTTAAGAAAACCCTTATTTTCTTAACAAAAACCCTAGCTTCCCTTTCTTGATTAATACTTGTAAATGGTGATTCAATGGATGAAAACACCTTAGAATGTCTTAGGATAGATGTGTATAAGTGTGTATAGGTTGAATAAAATTTTGTATGGATTTAGTTGGAGGGTGTTTGTATGCCGTGAGCTAAAGAGCGCCAAAAGGGAGGAGTTTGTTTGATTTTCTAGTTAATGTTAAGCAATGTATAACGTCTCTACTATATACAGAATATACTATGTAGTAAAATCGTTAGTCAAAGAGAGCAAGCTGGTTCAAAGGATGGTCATTGTCTTATGTATGGTCTTCTGAGTCACAAGACCTAGTATGGTGTAAGGGCTTTCATGAAGATGGGTGTGGAGTTTAATGAGGCAAGGTTTTCATTGACCAAGGGATAGGAAGAGGATTTGATCTATTCCATGTATAACAATTGGCAAGAATTATCGGCAAAACATAAGATATATATGATTATATTATGCCACTTTTATAGTATGGTTTAAAAGTAGGTATTTGTTAAAAGCTATAAAAAGTTTTTGGAGTTCCCGGGGATGCCAAAACTTGATTTAATCGCGAAACGTAAACTTTTTACGTAACCGACAAAAATCAAATATAAAGAGGTGATTATTACTTTCAACAAAATAAAAAATGTTTAATCGTTGGTAAAATGTTATCGTTTAAGTGGGTCAATCGTCTCGTAAAATAATATTTATAAATTTAAAACTCATATAAATATTATATAGCGCGAGAGTCAAAAAATGTTTTGCTCAAAAGTTTTATTATATACGAACCAACACTATTCATGTCAGGAAATTGTTAAAAATCATTTTCTCCTCTTGTTAAGTGAATAGTTTTTAGCTTACGCGATTTAATTATGTGATGAGAATCAAAAGTAAACGCGCACAGATAGAGAAAAAAATAAATATGAATTTTAATGACGATCGTTCTTTGATCAAAAATAACTGATTGTTACACGATGAATCAGAGGAAATCCATAATGCTGATTGCCGACACTAAAATTAGCCAGGAGGAAGATTTTGAATCTTTTTGGAAGGGTGCAAACCTTGAAAAGTACCTGATCCTCCAACCCACTTTCCAGACATCTTTGTCCCTCCAACAGAACGGTTTAGGCTGCCAACCGAAATAGATGAAGACTCAAGATCGTTATTTGCTCTTCCTCTCGAGAAAACGCCATCCCATCTTCCAGACCCACCTTCTTCTTATAAAACCCCAACGGGTCACTTATAGTGCAATCCTTAAGAGTTCGAGGGCAGAAAACAGGAAAAGCTTACCATGAGACGAACCCCGTTCACAACACCACTGATCTTTCCAAAACAAAGTAACTTGAACCAATCTAACTTTCCTAACAAAAGATCGTTCAAAATCACATCAATATGGCCAATAATTTGAGTGACACTTATAATATCAAGCCATATACCCCCCGACCCAATCTGATTAGTATCCAAATTAAACCCCCTCAGCCCCGAAAAATCTTATACATGTTCCACAACGCTTTAACCCCTAGGAATCTCCACTTCCATTTGCCCAAAAGCTCCATATTCTTTGAAGCAAGACATCCGACACCAAGGCCACCAAATTTAGAGTCAAGAATGATAGTTTTCCATTTCACCCAATATAACCCGCGATGAGACTCCTTAAAGCCCCAAAAAAATGACATCTAATGGATTCGAGAGTATTAATTACCTTTTGAGGGGCTTTAAAAAGCGAGAAATAGTAGATGGGAAGACTTCCAAGAATAGACTTGATGAGGGTAAGCCTCCCGCCAATTGATAGAGCTTTAGCTTTCCAACATGAAAGCTTATCTCTGAAACGCTCAATAACCACATTCCAACCATCACAATAACGCATTCTCTTCCCCACCGGAAGGCCAAGGTAGATAAAAGGTAAAGAGTCATGAGCACAACCGAGCGAGGCTGCCATAGATTCAACTTCAGTAGCAGGAACACCGACACCAATAATTCTGCTCTTAGATATGTTAACTTTAAGGCCCGAACCCATTTCAAAGCACTTAAGAATATGAATAAGGTTTTTAGCATTCGATCTCGACCATTCCCCAAAAAAGAGAGCGTCATCCGCATATTGCAAGAGGGAAACATTCACCTTACTTTCCGTAAGCGAAATACCCTTGAAAACACCTTTATTGCAAGCTTCAATAATGGAGATTTGCAAAGCCTCCGCAACTAAAAGGAATAAAAGGGGAGAGATCGGGTCTCCTTGGCGAAGACCCCGCTCCATTTTGAACTCTTTCGAAGGCGATCCATTAATCATAACCGAGATAGATGCCGACGAAAGACAAGAAAATATCCAATTCCTCCATTTAGCACCGAATCCCATCTGTGTCATAATGCTCATAAGGAAATTCCAGTTTACACTATCAAACGCCTTCTCGAAATCCACCTTAAATAATAAAAGCTTATGATTTTCCAAAGCCGCCATTCTAATGATTTCATTGGCTACAAGACATCCATCTAGAATCTGTCTACCTTCGATAAAAGCCGATTGATTAGGGCCAATAATGGAGCCTATGACCTTCGCAAGTCGAGATGCAAGCATCTTAGAAATGACCTTGTAAACACATCCAATTAAACTAATCGGGCGGTAGTCCGAAAAGCCAAGAGGATCTTTCTTTTTTGGAACGAGAACTATAAACGAAGGGTTACACCCATTACATAGACCACCAGTGGATTCAAAATGCCGAATGCAATTCCAAAAGTCATCTTTAATCACACTCCAGAATTTTTTAATGAAAGCAAAATTGAACCCATCCGGGCCCGGGGCCTTAGACCCGTCACAATCCCAAACCGCCTTTTTAACTTCATCCATAGAAAAGTTAGAATCCAGGAAAGAAGCATCAGTTGATGAAAGCTTACGAAACAACCCACTTTTGAAGGAAGGCCTGGAGATGTTGACTTCCTTAAAGCGAGAGGAGAAGTGTTCAAAGGCAGCCATTTTAATATCAGCAGGCGTCTCCAACCAGACCCCATTAACAAGGACCCCTTTTGTAGAGAAATTAGATAGATTACTACTAATAGTTGAATGGAAGAATCTCGTGTTTTCATCCCCCTCAACTGCCCATCTCACACGCGACTTCTGTTTAAGGTCATCCCTGCTAAGTTGCTCGAGCCTATTTAGATCCATCATCCATTCCTCCCTCTTAAGAGTGTCGTTCAAGCTAATGAGACCATTTTCAGCTTTTTTATCCCATTCCAGGAGGTTACTTTTGAGGGTAACCCTCGTGGCGTTTTGGGCAGCCAAACGTTTCGAGGTCCAATCTTTAATGGCAAGCCTCAAGCATTTGAGTTTATTCTTGAGACAAATATCAGGACTAACATTAGGCGGAAAGCTGGCCCAAGATGAGGTCACCAAATCATTAAAACCATTCTCATTGAACCATTTATTAAAAACTTTGAAAGGTTTAGGCCCAAAATTAGCTTCTGCCACTTTAAGCTGAATGGGGCAGTGGTCCGAGTGGGATCGTGTCAACACTTTAACGCTAGCATCCTTCCAAATATCAAAAAAACTATTCGAAACCATGAATCTATCAAGTTTACTCGCTTTCCTTCCGTCTTTCTCAAAGCGAGTAAACCGTCTACCGCATAAAGGAAAATCAAAGAAACCAATTCGAGCAATAAAGTCATTGAAAGTACTTGCCTCACCAATGTCAAAAAGGCATCCGCTTCTCTCGTCGGGGGACCTGACCACATTAAAATCGCCAAACAAAACCCAAATGATATTAGAGGAAATCAGGAGAGGCTCAATAGATAGCCAAAGCGCCTCCTTCGAAGTACTAGATTGAGGGGCGTAAACATTAAGCAAACCAATTTTACTCGAAACACCAGCCCAAGACCCGATCACTCCAAGGAAATTACGCTCAATAATACTATGCTCCATGCTAAATACGCGAGAATCCCACATGGTTAAAATACCACCAGAAGCTCCCACAGAACCACAGAAAGCAAACTCCATGTAATTTCGAGGCCAAAGAGACCGGGCCATAAAATGGTCGATAGCCTCGAGCTTGGTTTCTTGGACCCCAAAGAACACCGGATACAAATCATCAATTAAATTCCGAATCCACCCTTTTTTGTTATCACCACCAAGACCATTAGAATTCAAAGAAATGCCATTCATAGAGACAAAACTAAACACCAAAATAACCCAAGACACACAGATCAAAAAGACCTATGAGCATCCACATCGGGAGACCCGATTCTAAAATCGAACCCTAGTTGTTCACCAATAACCTTGGTGGCAGCCTCGTCGTCAATCAGGAGATCGCCATCCTTTTGTGAAATTAAGCCCATAGGCGGCGAAAAACCACCAACCATTAACTTTGTTTTCCTGTTTTTCGGCTTGTTCTTCTTGACTTTATTGTGTTGCTCCCCAACACCATCTTCATCAGATAACTTTTGGAAGCTGCTAATGAGTTCATCAAGTTCTTTATCCTCTGAGTTATCTCCAATTTGAGGTTGATGGGCAACTGACTGGTTAAGGTCTGGTAACGGGTTATTAAATTGTAAATTATCCTTCAAATTCTCCATAACAGGTCCAGACTTATCCAATATTGGAGTGGGCTTGAAGGAATTTTCAACTTGAGTGTCTAGGCCCAAAGGAGAGTCCAAAGGTGGTGGGGGAGGAAGCCCACTAGAGGCTGGTGAATAATTGTGGTTAGAGTACCCTTTCGAAGAGAGAGAAGAGGATACCTTGGTATCTTCATAGTAGTTATTATTTTTTCTTTGGGAACACGCTTGCCCCGATTTGTCAGGATTTTTGCACGCGGACTGAGCAAAAGTAGACCTTTCGAATTTCCCAATACACTCAGGAAACTCGCCGGAAAAATCATCCCCACCATCGTTATCTATATCCAACGTAGGGCCAACAAAAACTTCTTCGAAGTATGATCCATCTATCGATGAGGAGCACGAAGATCCCAGATTAGAGACATCAAACCATTCTTCGAAGACCCTAATAGGGTAACGTTTACCATTCAACGAAACATCCAAAGTTTGCCTGACTTCGTTCATGTCATTGATAAGCACAAGGGCTTTAATAGGGAGAAAATTTTTTGATTCAAAATCCAATCTCCTGATCTCTAGCACACATCCATAGTCGTTAAGGATGGATTTGATGGCACCAACGTTCCTTCCAAGTGGCGGGAGCCCTTCAATGTTAAGCCAAGCCAATCTACCAGTTCCATCACCCCCTTCTTCCCAAGGCTTAATATCCTCGAACCATTGTTGTAACCATATTTTGTTTTCGTCCAAACTGATTGATGCCGCCTCTTTGGAGTTCCATTCGAATAAGAAATTTAACCCTCCATAGTACTTGATATTACAATCCACCAGGTCATTGTTCTTTAGGATAGTCCAAGCATTTTGCAAAACTTGAATATTTTTTGCTTTACCGACCCAACATCGTTCGAGTCTCGATCTAGTGTGTCCGTCTTCACTGATAACAATGGTTTTAGTCTTAGGCTGAGTGTGGGTTTTAACACCAGTGACAGCCTCCCTAAACGAGTGGGAGGAGCGTGGTTTATCTGCCTTAGCCTTGTGAAGCCCTCTATCATTGAGTGGGGGGAAATCTGAGGAAGGGAAGGCCACGTCCCCTCCCTTGAAGAACTTTGCACGATTAATAACCAACCTTGAATCTCCAATGATAATTTCCTTTAGACGTTTTTCAAACATATCAAGGTGCCCGAAGTTAATAAACCTAACGAAACCGAACCTAGTGTTCTTCTTCGTCTTCTTAAAAGCGATATAAACGTCCACCACTTTACCATACCTGCTGAACATTCTCCATAAGGCTGCCGTGTCCCAGTCATCCGGGAAGTTGGTGAAGAAGAAAGATGTGGCTCTATCCCTCATAACTTTGTCGAAATCGGAAGGGCGATACCTGCCACCAAGGTTGGAGACGGGTTGATTTTTCCGAGGATTAAGAATGTTGGTGGAGTCTTTACGTTTCCTTGAAACCTTCTGCCAGCCGCCGTCGTTTCCTTCTCTCTCCATGTTTCAGTTTCTTAACCTATATCCCCATCATTAATATAGTTGATTGTATTTGATAATTCTGGTCGGAGGTGGATTCCCTATTTACATATAGCTGACATATTAGCGGTGGGATTTATCTGTTTCACTGTGTGTAGCTGTTATTGCACGGTTACATACCACCATCCGCCATCGTTTGCCTTGCCAAGGACAATCACGGCTTTATCCGAACGGGAAAGTCTACTGTGCCAATATACGGGTATGGCTTCAAACTAGCCAAATTGGGAAGTTTCGGCCTGCCAAGACACAGGTCTAATGTCGTCCATAATACAGGTAAACATTTTAATACTCATAAAAATAAATATATGACAACTGGATGACATGGTATTATAGAGTTATTGCATTATCCGGTTGCACGATAGAATAGAACATGTAAATCAGTTCATATGCTCCATAGTGGATTATCAGAATAGTGATTATCATAAAGCCAGTATTTATGAACGGCATATAACAAACATTTATTTTGACAAATAAAGTTGCATAGGTTTCCAATAAAACTTTCCATTTGGTCTCATAAAACGAAAACTAACGGTGGGGGGGATAGATGCATGCTCTAAAATGATCCAAAACAAAATACTATTACTCCAGAGAGAGGAGTAAAATTTCAATCATCTTTCATTTCATATGTCTAGCAACCCTCTATCTCTGATTGTTTTCAATCTTTTCATTCATCTCTTCCTTTTTCTTAAATTGTACCATTTGACCGCATTTATCACCTTCTCTCCTGAGGGCTCTGCAAAACTACCACAACCAGAATTTAATCTTTAAGATTTGCACAAAGATTGACAAGATCATCAAAGCATGAAATGATATTCCAATGTCCCTGTATTAAGCGATCGTGTTGGTATAAATCGCACACTCAAAGTTACTTGAATACAGCGATTTTACATAATGATCTTATCAAGTAATTTTTGATTGATACATGAATGCTTTCAATGATTTCTGGTTATGATTTGTACCATAAGAGCAGGCATAACGTATTTCCCATTGCTTTCTCGCTCTTCAAACACCACCACCATGTCGCCCATCCTTTCAAGGAGCTCATCAATATTACGCACACCTAAGGAATGATAGTCTAGTGATCTCATAAAATATTTCTGGTAACATGTCTCTATAATACACACTGGAATTCCGCAGATAAAATAGCTTGCAGCTAACTCTTGAATCTCTTGGTAGACAGCAATAGTATTTTTATTAGTCTTCATGTGTAGATCGTAAAAGCTTGAATGTACGTGTTGACTGCCAAAAAATATATAATTATCAGCATCTTTGTTCATCACACTCAGTGAAAGTTTATTTTGCAATTATTTTGGGACTTCGCGAATTCACATCCATATTTAGGAAATCATCTATTCAATATTGAAAAAGTGCAAAAGTTTGTTAAGTTGTTTTACATGGAACATGTGATGACCATATTCAGAAAGCTCAAAACGACAAGCAATGATGAGATCCAATATAAATAGAAGTATAAAGATTTATAAGCCTATATTTTGTAAAGATTATGAGATTAGTCCACTAATAAATCATAAACCCTAACACAATAAATATTTGTAAACCTAAACTAAAGCAGATAATATTTAGTAATAGGTCTTTTAATTGTACGAGACTTAAATAAACTTTTGTGTAACGATGTATTGCGTAGGGATAAGAATCGGATGGTACTTTGAGTTAATGTGGTGATGGCGAAGCAGGCAATGACAATGTAGGAAACTATATAAAAGGAAATCCAAGATATGGAAACTTAGGCCTCATTTCTTTTTGCGCTTAAAATCTAATTCGGTCATACATTCCTTAAATAAAATGTTTTGATAAACAATAAACAACTTGAATCCAATAAAAATAAATTAAACCCTATAAACCCTAATTTTGAATATTCAGTACCGATTGACTGACCTCACAATTGATTGAAATTGAAAAAGTAATTGATTATCGCTGATGGATCAATATGATGAATGAATATGTTGGTGATGGTTGTTTCGGGACAAGAGATGAATTATTTATAAGGCTAATAATAGTGTAACCCTACCTAATGAACACACGTAACCCATGAGCCCATATAGTCCTAATTTTACAACGTGTTTTTTAAGTAATTATATACAAATTAGGACCCAATTTGTTATGTATTGTCATGTTGTTTTTTTTCCATTTTGTCGTAACGGTATATGACTATAAAAAGTAATACGTTTGCCGTCCGTTGACCCTAATAATATGGAGGTTTGCTAAATTTGTACACAAATCTCTAAACTTTATATTTATATATAATTATGTGGTTTGAACGATTTAAATAAAACAACTTAATGTGTCTCAAAAAGATTTACTTGTGCGACTAAAAGTAGAAAGTCTTATGTATATAAATTTTCATTTATTTATTGTTTTTAGATCATGACTTCAAATTGAAAAAGTATCTTTTATTATTTAAGCAAAACGCCATGTAATGATATTTTTTTAGCTGTGCGAGCATTTAGGAAACGAGTAGTAATATTCAAAAGATACTTCTTTGCTTGAATAGTTGCATGAGATGTTTATAATGATCATAAATCCAATTTAAACTACATTAGTTTGTATCTATTATTGTGTTACACATCAAATAAGTGTATGTTAACAAAAAAATCCGAGACGTCGAGACGTATACGTTTAATAAATCGTATTTGATTCCGGATAAAAGTTTCTTTCAATTTCGTCACTTGAATTCAAAGAGTTAATTTGCACGATCTTCACTTATTTGGTTTGATGAGTTTGTTAAGGAAAAAAAATAAGAACATGCATAGAACGATGATACAAACATGTTTATTTAGTTAGCCAAACTTAAAATTATTAGCATATCTATTGTAATATCCGACATTTTAAAAAAAAAATAAAGCATGCCAAATTGCCGGCCCATGATAAGTTATAAAATCTATTTATACACACACATGACCTTGTGTATTAATTTAAACAAAATCCAACTAAACCTTTTTTGGTTGAGTTCTTGTTGTTGTCCAACAAAAGGAATATCAACACATGATGCACACACATATATAATGTATAATCAAGAGAAAGCAACTGATTGGTGTATCAAGAAATCATTCTACCTAGTATTCTCCACCACTAACACAAATTGACAAATAATTATATTATCATGATAAAAAGCAGATGAATAAACAATATAAAGAGAAAAGAAGTGCAAATAAAATATGATGTGCAGGTCTACTAAGCCCACTTTTTAATTCGTTATACTTAGCCTTAATATTCCGTTTTATTTGAAGTGTTAGTGTTGGATTTTAACAACTATTTACCAATTCAAATCACGAGTACGCAGTGGAAAAGATAAACACGTATAGAATAAGTAATTAACGAAGAGATCAAGAAGCGTGTACCTTTTACCTTTTAGAAATTAACGAACCACCGTCTTGAATATACGCGTATGTATAATAATTAATACCACGCTAAAACCTCCCAAGATCTAAAGGTTTATCTCTCTACTTCAACACACACAATACGTTCATAGCAAACAATTAAGTATGCTAGTACTAATAGTGATAAAGCAAACCAAACGCCTTCGAATCTTGAATTAATCAACACGAAAACCCTTAAAAGACGTTGTTGGGTTTTGGTTAACAAACGAAACGAAAAACCTTAAAGGTTTTGTTTTTGGTTCGACTTTTGAGCAGGAAGAGAAAGAAAAAAGGGAGAAGAGAGATTTAGGGATTTAGGTTTTTAAGTTATTGGAATAATCATCCCTAGATCTCTTTATATAGGCATACAACTTGGCTTAAATGTTAGGCAATTCCACCTCCTCTGGGAGATAAGGAACAATTCCCACACTTTTCTTTTCACGATGTCTTCTATGGATTCGTGATCAATGCTTGACCTTGGTGGTTGTTCTTCTCTTCTAAAATTCGTCTTCAATGAGTATGGTATAAAGAATATAATATTGCACACTCAAAACTCATTTTTGAGTCTTCTATTTATAGTTTCTGAAAAAGACTCGACACGTCGTATCTGGCTAGGCCAATACGGTGTATAGGGCTGGATTCCTTGGAGTGCGCGCAACGTTCTCAATCAATCAGTGATATCATTTCCAATTTATATTTATTACAGTATCTTTGAATAGTTATCTTGATGGATATGACGTATAGAAGCAGAGTGATACGCCGTATTGGGTGTAAAACCTAAAAATCTCAACAAGTGTAAAATTACCAAAATACCCCTAAGGCAATAAAATACACAAAAGCATGAATAAACTTCATTTAAATCTTAGAAATTATAAAAATATAACATATGACAATTATGAAATTTATGTAAGATTAAAATACCTTATATTATATAAGAAAAATAATTAATGTTTATGCATATGTATTTATGCCGAAATTAATTACATTTAATTACTTATACATTACAATTAATATAAAATAAATATGTATAATTACAAAATAAATGTTGGCAAGTTACAAATCAGATTTAATCACTTTGAAAGCCCATAAACTCGGCCTAAATACCCTATTATAATTCTTATGCATTTTTATTTTATTAAAACTCTAAAAACAAATCTCACCGAAACCCTAAAAATCAAAAGGAGGCGGCACAAAATTTTTCAACGGAAAGCACCATTTTTATAAGGTGTTTTGGAGATCAAGGAAGGTGGGAAAAATATTGGAAAGATTGTAGAGAGCTTGGTTCGATCGTGGTATCGTTTGGTTCGAATAAACACAACCGAATTCTATAAATTCATCAAATCATCAAGGATCATCAAGGGTATTTTTGTATCTCATTTTTCATCATATTAATTCGTTCTATGCTTAATAAAAATTATCATGCATGTTATTTTGGTCGAAATAATTAAAACATGTTCGGAACCCTAATTTTTAGCTAGTTATGTAATCGGCATTTATAATATTTGTAAAATTGATTTTATATTTTTCTAAGGTTTTTTATATCATATATGACTCAGATAAATTGTTGGAAAAATTTAGGAGAGGTTCGAAAAATTGTTTGGGGTTTTTCTTTGTTTGCCGATTTTCGAATAAAGGGAAAAAGGGAAGAAAAAGGTTAAAACAAATTAGGGTTAGGGTTTTGCTAATTTTTCCAGGTTCTTTTAAGGCTAATGATTGTATAAAAATTGGGAAATGTTTGGGAAAAATTTAATTAGGGTTTTAGTGATTTATTTATTAGCCGAATTAATTCTAAAAGTTTAAGGACTTGTTTTGTAATTTCTGAAACTATGAGGTCTGTTTTAAACATGTTATTATACTTATTATATTCTGTATAAAATAAGTTGGGGGGTATAAAATGTCATATTGATATTATTTTGGATTAAAATGGTTAATTACATATAATAAGTAATTAGAGATTCATTAATTAAAATAGAGGGACTGAAATTGTAAATTCTGAAAAGTGGAAGGTTTGGTTAGTATTTAATGTATAAAGTATGAAATTGCCATATTTGAATCTATAAGGACTTGTTTTGTAATTATGGATTATTAAAGATATTGTTTAAATAATTAATAAACAAAAAGGGCTAAATATGTAAATTGTAT
>BQNB010063233.1:3767-35768 GCA_026074375.1 Tanacetum coccineum | reverse complement strand
ACACTTTGATCAACCATTAACTATAATACACATTCATCATATTAAACAACATGCAAACAGTACTTAAGAACTTACTAACCCCAAAAGTAAAGAATATCATTCAAAGATCAAACCCTAACAATCTTGACAACCCTCCATTCAAAGAACCAAACCATAGCAGAAACCATAGATCGTAATTACTGGTAAATCAAACCGCCTTTTTAGAAAGAGAAAGAGAAAGAAAAAGGATGGTGGTACCGGCGTTTGAGAGAGAGAGAAAAACGATCTGTGTTAGTGATACGTGTTTTTTTGGAGAGTGAGAGATAACACGTACCCATTACGTGTGTATGAGGTCGGGTATGGGTCACGCATTAAATGCGAACACATTGAATGCAACCGGGTTTGGCGGGTCGGGTTACGCATTAAGTGTTTTTACCCAGCAATCCTGGTAATTGTAGGTATTTATTATAATATAATATTTGTATTATACATTACACATATATATTAAAGAGCAAGAATCGGATTTCGTGCCTCTTAAATACTGCAGAAAATATGCCTCTTAATTACTCTCCTTTAAAAACCGTACCCTTTCTCTTTTCGGGTTATTTCTTTTGGTCATGCCCCGGGTCATTATTAATAACAGTAAATTGTATGTCATGGTTTGAGGTGTATTTATGAGAAAAACAATGATTCAGTAAGTAAACATGTGTCATGTGACTCATCTTCATCTCCATTTTCATTTGTGTCCTAATCCCACAAATCCACAGTTTTTGGATCTATTCCTTCTTTCGCTCTAAAACCACCAGGAAAAAAAACCTCTACATTTCCCACAAGATGCGGCTCATTAACATCAACCCTAACTCTAATTTGATCTTTAAAAATTGGCACCAAAAATGAAGTCACTGGCATAGGCGTGTGATTAGGTTTTTCGAAAACTGTTGGTTCGCCGTTTTCACTCCGGCCATCAGTAGTAGTAAGTCTCACCATATCATTTTTAAAGTTTTTTATGAATTGGTGTTTAGTTGCTTGATCATTAAAATTGAATTTGAGTTATAATTGTTGATTTTGTGTAGGTGGATAGGTATGAAGAAGACTAACTTGCCCCAAAAAGAAGGCTTAAGGTAATGGAATGAAAATGATTACTGATTTGGTTTTTTGAAAGTTTTGAATTTTAATTTGTGGTTTGAAATGTTTGTGGATTATGAAGATGGAGAAAGGAGAAATACTGGAGGATGATGCATATGCTTCCAAGGTTGATGGCTGTGTTAAAGATGTGTGGAAGTAATTGGATTGGCAGGGATCACAGATTGGTGATTATAGAGGTAAAATTGCTTTAGGAAATTTAGTGTTAAATTTGTAAAAAATTTGGTTGCACACCAAATTTTTGATCAAATGTGTAAGTGAAAATTGTAGTGACGGTTTTGGTCTCTTTTGTTTGTAGTTAATGGAAGTGTTTCTGGAGGATGGAAAATGAAAAGGATTCGGTTAACAAGCACAAAGTTATTGATGCGTGGCGAGGAACATTAAGGGTAAGTGTAGTTAAATATGTCATCAACGTCAAACTTTATTTTGTTTGTAGCAGATCGTAGTACTAATTTACTATATATAGGAAAATGTAAGGTCAAGAAATATTTATAATAAGTACGAGTTTGGTAAGTTAAATATGCAACTTTCATGCTCTAGGTCATTGTGCTTAGAAACAGAAAATTAGCTTTTGGTTCCAAACGTTATGCGCTTTTAAAATCCTTTTCGAAACATGTGAGGAGTCCCAAAATCCCCCTTAGTTTAGATTGTCGTTATATGCTTATTGTGTTCTTTAAATGAAATTAGTACTTCTGAGTGTTTGGACTAGGTATCCCAAACACCCTTGGCTGCCTTTGTAGGCGTTCATTTGCATTTTCCAAATAAGCGGTTTCCAACGTTTGACGAAACTATCATAAGTGAAAACTTTAATCCAGTTCAGTCGTATAGCCTAACAAAGATAGCCAATTAAGGTTTTGGGGTGAAAGAGACGATAGAGGGGAAAGGGATAGCCAGTTGTATCGGGTAGAACCTCTCTCACCTACATTATTCTCAAACGGGAAAAACCATGTCATGTCAGGTGTATCTGTTTATTTTTCCTATCAAAACTCCGGAGCCAACAGGTTTAATCCATTTTATAAATATTATTTCCGTCTTCATGCTTCCCCTATTATAGACTTTATGTGTTTGTCCTATATAATTAACTAGATGTAAGAATAGATATTCTTGCATAATATGTTTATTTTATATGTTATTCTTCTACATAGCCACATAGTTACACTAATGTACAATCTGAAACGATTGCAATTTGAAGTCTGTTCAGCCGCGTTTATGATTGTTATACATGTTTTATATTCTTGCGTACATATATGTTTTTTTACAGTCGCGATAATACTCGATTTAACAGCTAATGTTAATACAATCATGTTTACGTTTCATAAGAACATGACAACAAACAGTAAGTTGGATCCTAATTATGGAGATACGAAAAAGAAACTCATCGCAAGACCAGAAGTGACGAATGTTGCTGACCTGCACAAACTCTAACAAGATCATTGAAGTAATCATGTATCGTAAGTGGACTTCGAAGCACAACAAGACTCACCAACCGACTAGGTACTGTTGCGTGCTCATCGATGAACATGTATACCTACAACTACATAGTAACTTCTTTTTTATACATGGAAAAACAAAGCTTATTGCATGTCCAAAACTACTTTTCTGAAGGTACTCTAATTCAGGCCATTATGGATGTTAATGATGCCAAATACTTCGACCAGTTGCTACAAACCCATACGACATACAGGTACTTACAGGTATATCTGTAATATTTTCAAATTTTCTAACACTTAAGTTTCTAACAAAGTATACACCTGTAATAACAGATTATATTGGCCGTATTCGAGCAATCAGTGGGGTCAACATTTCAGGAGATGCCGCTACAAATCGTACCCACCAACGAACAATCGACATTGAAAATCTTAGGTAAATCGTATCCTCCTAACTCTTCTAACATAACACACTAAATCCTGTTTGCTAATCAAAATAATCTATGTATCAGCGGTAACATTATTGGATTGACGCTTTGGAATGAGATGGCAACAAAGTTCAATGTGTGCGCCTATGAGGTAATGTCAAAACCAGGTGTCATTGCAGTAAGCTCATGATGGGTTTCGCGATACAATGGTATGTTTCTCCTACCAGTAATGTTAATATGCATGCTTAACGTGCTCTGCAGGTGCACTTAAAGAAGCAAAAGAAAAGCTCGAGAAACAACTGGAGGGCTTAACATGGCGTTTATAACTGGAGAAACTTTTGAAGGGAATATATCTAATAATGATTGAAATAAAATAGCAGAGAAGTTAAAATTGCAGACTAACCGAAAAAAAAACAGGAGACTTTGAAATTTCTAAATTCCCTGGAAGGTATGAAAAAAGAAACTTGAAGAAGCAATTGCAGTGGAAATAAAGGAAAGAGAGGCCGCCTAGAAAAGCTATACACGAAGCACCTGCAGCCATGGAAGAAGAAAAGGTGAAAACCTTAACATGAAACTGTTAACCAAGAACGCAAATATCATCAGGTACTTTACATGGTTAATTAGCAACTTATCTTATTTATTGGAAATTTGTTAGTATTAAGAAGCTACCTCGAATCATTAAAAATAGATGTTGCAGAGAGGTGTGATAGGGTCAAGGGTCCTGCTTAGATTCAGAGCGTCTGTGGGTTGAATGGTGCATCCACTAGCAGCAAAATTAGCGAAAGTTTGTTTCAATGGAATCTAGATATACACTTAAGTATGGAAAGCCTAATTTGGTACTCTCAAGCAGGTTTGAGGGGTGTTTCGGAAACCTCACTAACATCTTTCATTGCATTGATTCAGGTTCACAAACCTGAATCCAGCTGCCTCTACTGCAGCAGCCACTGCTGATCTTGGTCAAACGGTTTTCTGCTCCAGGATTTAACATGTCGCCCGTTTCCGTCGTAGATCAAGGGGTTAATACGTCAGCTCTAATGATGAGATCACTTCTGCTACAAAATCAAATTTAACCACGAGTTCCCAATTTTGTAGATCTATATCAATAGCACTTTGGCCTCCATCAGACATAATTACCGCTTCCACAAGCATGTTTGTTAGATAGTTGCTACATGGTGATCCTACCATTGTGATGTTTCCTGATAAGTCCGGTTTTACTGCATCAAAAGAAATCATAGGTACATTTTCATCATTCCATGTTCTGATACTCATCTTGGTTTTTCATTATATATTATCTACTGTCATTAATTATGCATTAGTATTGCTTCAAAATGAATCTCAATGTGACTACTAGACTATCCTATTTACATAGTGATGACTTAAGCTTACCTATTTGCTTGCTTTTAACATGAACATATAGCAGAACGTACAACCTACTCTTCTTTATGAACGAAGTTATTAATATGGTGATATTATTGATTTTTTTAATATCATTTACTCGGCCCTATAAAAATTAAATGCGGCCCTCTAAAAATGAGCCGCTTTCCCATTACTTTGGCTCATAGTCGGCCCTCTAAAAATGAACCGCTTCAACCCATCCGTTACTCAACCTGTCCATTGTGATAAGGGTTCAAAATGAGAATCTTACCATCAATATACATACTATTGCAGATAGTAAACGCGTTACTTGGTCTTCCCGCCATAAATGTTAATGCACTGACTAGAGATCACAAAACTGCACTTGACATAGCTGAAGGCCTTTCCCTATCAGAAGAATCTACAGACATAAGAGCTTGCATGATTTGTTGTGGTGCAGAACTGAACCAACCAAGAGACGAGTTAAGAAACACCATAACTCAGATAGAAATCGATGTCCACATCCAACTCATGCAAACCAAAAAAATTAAACAAAAATGTAAATGGACTTTCAAAAGAGCTAAGAAAACTCCATCGTTAAGGAATCAACAACGCCATAAAATTCAGTAAATGTGGTGGCCGTTATATTCACAGTCCGTGGTAGGGATACCAATGATGGGATGACGATGGTGGTCAGTAGTTTTTATGTTATTTGTTTCATATCAGAAATCTTGAATCAGCTATTTATATTATGTTGATAAAGTCCGCCTCTATATATCTTGAATGACTGAAAAGGATTAGTCAAGAAACCTTAGAAATTTCGTTATCAGTAAACAACCTAAACAACCCAATTATTTTTCAGATGAATGACCTAAATACCATTTTTTGTAACCTCTCCTTAAAATGAATGTTGGCCTTTATTTTTTTAAAACATTGTACTTGGTTACTTATGTGTACTGTTAATTGGTTTCAGGACAATACCAGGAATCAAAAGGATAGAATGCAAAGCTCATCATAATGGACCTTCCCTTGGGCTATTCTAATGGTACAATGTCAGTTTGCTACTTGAGAGTTCTAAAGTGCATGATGTCTATACATACAGATCTTAATGTAACAGACACATCATGTTGTGAAGTTTCTAACTGCACATGCCAAAGATAATTTGTGATCCAAATAAAGTCCAGTGCATCAACAAGCAAAACTATGTTTTTTTGGGACGCATACGATCCGACAGAGGGTGAGCGTTATAGATGGAACGGTAGCATATGCAATGCTTTCTCAATTGTAATTTTTTGAAACTAAACTCCTGTAATCGAAACAATATAGTTTTTTATGTCACGTAAAATTGGTGTAATATATTTGCATATAACGGCTTTATTTTTATGTCACAAGTCAGATACCTATTGACGCAAAGCAATTTAGCCCCGCGCTCCGCAGCGAAGCGCGGGCTAAAAACCTAGTTTATGTTAATTTTCATGTAAAATAATATTAAACGTAGTAAATGAAAGCAAATTAAAAAATTATTAACATCAAGTGACATTTAAACATTGTAACTTATGTTCATTAAATAGCTCTAATTGTGTGCCACCATGACACAAGTTAGAAAAAGCTTTAAATCACAATGTACAACAAACCAAGCTGTTAAATAATACTCTTTTCTTAAAACTCGTAAGACATTTCATGAATAATTTGTAAATAACACAAGTTTTTTTACATATAGCGTGAACGCATAAAACACAAAAAGTAAGAGATTTATATATCACGAGAGTCTTTAGGCCTCATAAATAACAAAACTACCTCAAAAAATACATGGTTTTTTTATGTTCGAACTTCAAAATAAAAAAAGGAAAAAAAGTTGAAAGTATATATCATCATGTACCTCAGAACTTCAATAGTTTATCATGTATGCAAAAAGATCTCGAGTTTTCGACATCTATAAAATAATTGTCACCGTTAATAAATATAAATAAAGAAACATAGTTGTAAAAATTTCAGTTACATTGTACCTGTGGTCGCAATGTACGGATAGATCATACTCCGATAGTACTGTAATGCATAAAAAAAAGCCAGCTGTTTCTTGGCAAGCAAAACAGCATTTATTTGGCACTCGTGGGAACACATGACCCGCACGTGGATAGATATGCATGTGATGTGATTTATCATCCTAATTCCTTCAAATTCAAACCCCAATGTCATTAAACCAAAATTAAATTTTGCTTCTTCTACATTTATTTTCTTTGCCTTTTTCTAATTAAAGTCGTTTTTTTGGGCAAAGCGTAAATCAAAGTCATTTATACAAATCCACTAGATAAACACTTTTCAAATATGAAATTAAAAGTCAAAGTCAATAGTCTGTTGAAAATATATATTTTTTAACATAAACATCTCAAAATTAGTATCTCGAAAAAAGCAAAAGCTGACAACTATTATTACTATCATACATGTAGATTAAAAGTGAAAAATAAAAAAAGTATTAGAAAACAAGTAGAAGTTATTCTTTTACCATTGTTGTCAAATGTTTTTACAAAAATAAAACTATGCTCGTAACAATATTTAAATGATTGATTATTTGAACATATTCAACCAAATATCAGGCCACTCATATAAATGATAAATTATTACTATCAAGTAGTCAATCATTTTATTGTTTTTAGAATTTTTACTTTACCATACACTTTACATGTTACATTATAGAATATACATTCACTTGAAAAGTTTTATTGTTTAAGAGGGTTGTAGCGTGAGTTGGATGACCTTAAGTTAGACTCCTCAATGTGTGGTTGTTGACTTCGTTATAGTTGTGGGTTACCATGCGCCTGCATACTTTTAACGTATTTACATTCAGGACAGTATATTTAAAGCCAGTTACTTTGTGTTTATATATGGGTTTATTTATATATATATTGTCGGACAAGTATATTTTTTTATAAATAAAAAGTAAAAGTCAAAATATTGTCATTACGGTAACTATCTCGTTGAAAATAGGGCGAGCCATTCGGAACGTCTTACGGAATTTAAGTTGATCGTACATCGGGTCCTCGTTAAAAAAAGCGGCGACTAAACGCTGATGAGCACCAGCACGATCTCGAGTTATGATGTTTCTTGTCGGTCGGTTTGCTACTCGTCTACTCTTAATAAACGCAATCGCTCGTTTAATAAAAGTCTTCTTACGACGGCTAGTAACTTCTTCTTCTCATTCTAAATCTATGCCCATAAACGTATACGAATTCATTTTGTGTAAATGAGGAATGTGTGAAGTGTTTATAAATTGAGAAAGTTGGGTATAAAATGAGAGAGTTGTGTATAAAAATGAGTTCATCAGAGCATTTGAATTATTTAAAAGTATTATTGTAACCAATAACTGTTGATACAAAATTCAAATCATATAGGCACCATGCACAGTTTCTTTCCCTACTTCTAATGTTGTGGCATTATGCATGTATTGTGATAGTACTTATTTGTATTAAAAGTTTTAAATTGCAATTAAATATCAACTTATTTTAGGAAAATACTAGTTTTAATCCTTGTGCACTCACGAGGCTTGTATATTATGTTTTTTAAATATATTTATAATTTTTATTTTTTCTGTTTTATAAGTTATGAAAGTTTAATGTGTTATTTGTTTTTTTTAAAGTCATAATAAAATTTATAAATTTATAAATTTACACTTAACTCTATACAATTTATTTAAAATTAAACCACTAAAGTTTTATTAATTACCTCCTCTTTTTTTCAAGTGTTTGTTTTTATAAATTTGACACATATATTTTTATGTGTTTTTTTTCTTTATCAGATTTCTCCACTAAAATAATGTCAATTTTAGAAGTATTTAAGCTTTTTAATTAAACATATATTTAAAAATAATAAAAAATTTGAAGCATCATACCTAATAAGGAAATATTCTTTTTTTTTTAAATGCAGAAGTCCCCACTTTTCGTTTTCCTTTACTAAGTAAAAGATTTTTAAGTTTTAAAAACGTATGTGCTTCTTAGGAATGAAGAAATCTACCCAACGAGTGCAACACTAGATGATGGATATAAAGTTCCCCATCATAGTTTGCATATTTTGTCTAAAGCAATCGCTTTCCATATTTCACATAATAATTTGAATATTTTTGGCGTTATTATTGCTTTAATCTCAAGTCTTTTTCAATTTTTATATAAGAGAAATATAATTTTATTTGTATCTATACGAAGGTGGAGTCAAACTTTACTTACACCAGATATATGATGATTAAATTAGTTTTCTATTAGTTAGATGCTACATGTGACATTGTTCCTTTTACTAATAAAACGTTTCTAATTGGTCACCAGTTAAGGTTGCCCACTATCGTAGTGGGTCGCGACATACTTATTCCGGCGACACATCAACATTTAGCTCTCCAGCGATCTACAGGCGACCTAGTGCCACTATGGGGCGATCTTCATTTTTTTTTAAACTTCAAATTTAAATTTCATTCATTAAAATAATAAAAAACATTACATAAAAATAAAAAACATTACATAAATAGTTTCCTAGATTATTAAAAACGACTAGTTCCTAAATTAATCTGTTTCGTATTCTGAATCAGATTTCACCCCACATTCCATCCTGAATAACTCATCATGAGCTTGTTGTGCCTTCAGAAACTCCTCCAATTCTTTGTCATAGATTGCTTGTTCTTTTTTCGCATTCGCTTCTTCTTCTAAGTGTTCTTTGAAAGCTGCTTCATCAACAAGTAACTGCTGGTACTCTTCCTTAGTGAGATATTGACATATCTCATGTTCATCAGGTTTTTCCTCGATAGTTGGAATTGAAGAAATGATAGACATCGGTGGTTTCTCGGGTGTTGGGGGATTGCTTTGAGTCAGTTTCTTATCCATAGTTGTTGGATTTTAAACTTTGAATATAGAATTTAAGAAGTTGTGGGAGAAAGTGTGGGAGGAAATGAATGATAGAAAGGGGTATTTATAATAAAAAAAGCTAGCCGTTGGAATAGTAGCCGTTGGAATTTGAAATTTGAAATTTAAAAACATTATATTATTATTCAAATACATAAAAAACATTAAATATTAAAATCATTACATTATTATTCAAATACATAAACATTACATTAAAAAACAATACATAATTATTCAAATACATAAAAACCATTACATTAATCTAAACTTAATTATTACGATCTTGGTATGTTGGCACTTCAATTGTTGTCCAAGTAACTGATTTTTAAAAATTCTTCAACACGCCTCCATTGTGAAGGGATGTTCGTACCTCGTTCGATATTCGGCTAACGCGTTTTGAAACAAAACGAGGTCAGAAGACCCGTTCTCATCCATCCGTTGGACACCATCGTAAACGACACTAAACGCAGCAACTTTTGGAAGAATCGAATTTTTCCATTTCGAGACGATGACATCGTATCCTCGAATAGTTCCTCCCATATCTTTCTCAAAGTTAGCAAAAACTTCCTCCCAAAACCCTTTTCTAGAATGTATGTCTCTTGTCACGTACGTGTCCATCGCGTTGCACCAAGCTGTACATATGTTATTTTTCGCTGTTGTCTATGGTAGTTTTTTTTTGTTTTCGGTCTTGGCAGCTCCACGTACGGTCTGAAGAGGAAGGGAATCATTGTGTGGTTTTATAAAATGAGAAGTATAGAGTAAATAGGTTGATCATGTGTATAAAATGGTTTGTAATAAGTTGGGTATTTATAAGGTTAAATTATTTAAATTTTAAAAATTAAAAAGTTTTTTTTATATAAAAACAAACAAGTGTGCTCGACCTTTAGTCGTCCCTGCGACAAATTTATGATTCGGTCTCCGGCGACCTCGACCACGACCGACTACCCACTACGGGGACGACCGACGGCGACCGAGTCTGTCGTCCGGCCCGTAGTGGGCAGCCTAAGAAAACCAATGTCCTACATATATGTGTTTTTTTCAAATATTATTAGTTGAATCAGCGATCTAAGGCTAGATGGAGTGGTGATGAGAAACTCACCATCCACCTCAGCGTCACATCAAACTCACTCACACTCATTTTTCACTCGTAGTGGTCATCACCCATTCACCATAACCCACATTTTATTAAAATACCCACTTTATACCAAATATACCCCACTAAATACCTCACAAACACTCACAGCCAAAATAAAAAATAATAAAAACACACACTCACACCACTCACGAATGGTGAGTGACTCACTACTCACACACAAACTCACGCGTGCATTTTGGGGATGGAGTGGCATACTCACTCGTGAGTATCCACTCCGTCTAGCCTAACATTAAGAATATCAGTCTTACAAAATAAAGGTCAATAGTTCGAATTTAATAGGGAAAAAATTATTTCTTTTATGGCGACGGAGGTTCACTTGCGATGACTTCGAGCTATTACAAAGGGTAATCGTTCTAGGATTAATAATTTTTTCCCTTGTTGTCACGGAGGTTCACTTGCCCTGACTTCAGGCTATTCCAAAGGGTATATCATTCTAGGATTAATTAGCTCGCAATGTAAAGTCGAAAACTCATATAACAAAAAAGCATTATTAGTTGAATCATGTAATTTTTTTATTAAATAAATTTGATTTATACAAGTACAACCTATAATCAACGCGTCTCTTCTTCTAGCGTATAATAGTAAGAGTCTAAAATCGATATTGCAAAATAGCGGATTCAAAAACATAGGTTACATGATTAAGCTATCAATAAGAATCATTCTCGGCTTTTTGAATGGTCACATAACATATCTCTTAGGGTTCATTGACCGGGGTCAAGTTTGCATCAATCACACTGACATCAAAGCCTTATCAGGAGAGCATATAGTTTGCGTATGTCGCATACATTTAAAGAATTACTCTTCCCATTAACAACATTAAAAACCAAAGTTTGATCATTGCAGAAACTCATCTGTAACCATTTAATCGTAATCGTCTTACCTAATAAGACCCGGTCTTCACGATCCCACGATCCCATTAGCCAAACTCTCGTGCCATCATCGCAATCGACCGAATCAAAAGCCGTAACATTAAGAGCCTTTCAGATCGCACCAGAACCCGACGATTAAAATATATAAAAAATCCAATATTAAATACTTAAAATCTTGAAAACAAAGAAAAAGCAATGTAGGGTGTTAATCCAAAAGATAAGATTTTGTTAGGGCCTGTTTGTTTAATGGGGTTAGTGCCTAGAGATTGAGATTGAGTTGATAAAACTCATTTGGTTAAAGGGGTTAGATTCTAAAATGAGATGTGAATATCATGACATTGGATTTTTGTAAAACCAGACAAGAGACTGAAGTTTTCTCTCTCATCTTAATTATATAAATTCATGTGTGTTGCACAGTTGTGTATATCATACATATATTTAATTGACTTTTATTTACAAAATGATAAATCCTTGGGTAAACCAAACCACAATTTTCTTTTAACCAAATTAAATCCTATACCACTCATTTATTAAGGGGATAAAGCCGTAGAATACCAACGAACTTTTCATAATTTATCGATTTGGTACGTGTACCGAAATAATTGTCGATTTGGTACGTGTACTTTTATAAAATGTTCTCATTTGCACATTTTGATGACGTGTCATACGTGATAGGCTGACACGTGGCACCTCAAAAACGTGACACGTCATTAAAATGTGCAAACGAGAACACTTTATGAAAGTACACGTACCAAATCGACAATTGTTTCTGTAGGATCCCGTAACACTTCACTTCATACAATCGATCACGAAATTGGACTAGAAATGAGAAAGAGAGATGAGTTGTTTAGAGAGAGAAAGGATGAGAGAGAAATGAGAGAGAAAAGAGAAAAGATATATTTAGATATTTTTAAAAAACCTGAAAAAAATATTACTAGACTTTTCCAAGTGGGAAAAGTTACTTCTTTACCCCGAACACTTAAAGTGACGCGTGGGATATTTAACTAGGACCGCTTGGGGCGGGCTGGGTTTTGCTTGGGATATTAAACCCGAAACATATACAATATTAGATTAACTATCGAGCCGATTCCCGGATTTTATCTTTTACAACATTAACTAATTAAAGACCAGATGCCTCCATCTGTGAGAGTGACCGGACCTTTCCTTGTTTGACTCAATAATTGAGGCTACAATCACCCCCGAAAGTGAGGTCTTGAAACACTGGGGAACGAGCTTCCTTTATTGACTCAATAAGATTGAGTGGCTAACAATCGCCCCGAAGTGAGTTCATTGAGACACTCGTTCATTAGATCAGTGAGATTGTTTTTGTCGTTTAAGGTCGGAGTGTTCGTGGTCTTTATCTTGTTATTTGTAGTAGGCTTGTTCTTCATGCTTTGCGATCTTGACTTTGATGCTTGGTCATTGTCTTTATCGTCTATGCCATCTTGCGATCTTGTGTCTTTGACCAACATGTCATACTATTACATTTTCTTGAAAGCTTTATTAGAGTTCTTGCGGAAGTCTTTGTTTTAAATCTTGAGCTTTCTAGATGTATGTCTTTTGTAGATTGAGCATTTATTTGAATGGATTGGGTTGCCGTTACCACCGTTTTGACCTTGAGGTTTATGTTAGTGATAAACGAAAAAAATTGATTTGAAAATCAATCGGAAGTGTCACACGTTAAAGTGTTTTGTAACATCGAGTGTGTCATGTTTTTATCAAAATTCATCAACGTCCTATTTATTTACTGGAGCCAAAATCGATATCCAGATGCACAAGTTTGATTCATATAGAATCTCGCAAGGCACTTACCAAGAGCTTGTTTGTTGCTGGCTCAAGTAGGATATTCATCTTCCTTGTGACACATTAGTATCACTCGGATGGTTACTGGCAAATATCACAATGTTATTGCGCTGATCTTTGATAACAGCTTGTGAACTCTGATGATGTACAACAAAGTGTTTGGAAATGGAAGTGGTTCCTAACGGTTTTGTATTGATCTCTTGGCTCTAGACTCGATTAGTCGGCATTTTGGTTTTAGTACTACGGAGGCTGGACGCAGATTGCCCCTATTCAATATCAACGATCTAGAATGATGATGTCAATAAAAGATAAACGTGTGTACTCCTGTGACAAAATGAGTACAGTTTTGTTAGAGAAACCCAAATGGCTGTGTAGGGTTGTGAATTGACATCCTGGGTATGATGTCGTTTTCAATAACAAGCACTCATCTTATGATTCTTGATAGCATATGAATTGAACCGATTGTTGCCTTAGTTGTGTGGAGGGTTCTTTCTTTTAGACCTTTATCCATATTTTTTTTTCATTCTTCAACGCCTTCATTGCTTTACCAGGACGTCATTACTACACTTGTTGTGTTTGTTCAGTGTTAGGCTCAATCTTAGTCGGCATTTTCCCATATTTAACCCATTCATCTCCAATATACTAAGGACTGTATTTCTAATTTGGATTATCCTTGGGTATCCTCGTTCTGGTTGGAGTCATAGGAATGTTTCCTAAAACCTAACCACCTTATTCACTTCAGAATCGTCTGTGAAATTAAGATTTTGTGTTGGATATAAGATCGACAATCAAACCATTTTAGCACATTGAGTCAATTAGATTTATTTTAAATACATTTTCTCCCTTATTTTAATAATAAACATTAGTTTTTGACAATACCTGTGATTTAAAATTATGTCTTGACAATCTGTGGGAGAAAATTATGATCAGCTTGAATGGTTTGGAATATTTTGATAAGTTTTAGATACATAAGAATGGTCGTTGATGATGTATCCAAGAACATTAAACTTTTGTTTTTCGAAATAAAACTATCCCTCAAAAAATATGACCAATTGAGAAATATGTTGTCTTGTGAAAACATTAGTGTGGGAGGAGTGTTGAACACAACTTTTGAAAATGATTATGAATTGTCAATTGTGAAATTCTTGAAAAATTGTTGTTCAATTTTTTTTTGGTAAAAACCAGTGTTAGAGGGACTTCTCTTCTAACAGGTACGGGTAAGCGCCACTGAAACGTACTTTTTCCTTTTCTTGATGCGAAAGAAATTGAATGTCTTGTAAGAAAAGCTCAAAATTCGCCCAATAATCACCTTTTGACCTCATAACTGATTTCTCTTGCACTATTAGCTACCCTATGCACTAAGAATCTTGCTTAATAACATAACAATTCACCACAATCTAAGCACAAAAAATTCGGGTTTGATTTTTTTTTAATTGATTCCTTTCTTTACCTACGATTTGATCTTGTTTAACCACAATATAATCTAGATAGATAACAACACGGGGATTCCCCTATGCTCTGATCACCAATTTGTTAGGATCGTAACACTTTCACTTATACAACGAGCACGAAATCGGATAGAATATGAGATAGAGAGATGTGTTGTTTAGAGAGAGGGAAAGGATGAGAGAGATAATGAGAGAGAAAAGAGAACAGATATATTTAGATATTTTCAACAACTGAACAACTAACTTTTCCAAGTGGAAAAGTTCCTTATATACCCCGACACTTAACAAATTGAGGCTAACAGTTTCAGTACACGTACCAACTTGATAAATTGTGAAAAGTTCGTTGGTATTCTAAGACTTTATCCCTTTATTAATCCAATACAATAGAAAATTCCAGGTTTAAACCAAACGGGCCCTTAAAAAGTAGACTAGTACTACTTCTCCACCCCCAAAAACCTTTCAATTATTTCTTTATCTTCTCCTTCTCCTTCCTCCCCTTCTTCCTTTCCTCATCACATCTTCATATTAATAATAGTACACATACTCATATATACACACTTTAATGGATCTAGAGATCTGAACCCACATAATAAATCAGCTTAAATCTTTAAGATCTTTATCATATGAATCACTAGCTCAAACTTTGACCTGTAAGTTGACTTTTTATATGTTTTTTGATGATTTAATGCTTGTTTTTTTTATATAAAGTTGTGATTTTTATTACATTTCCTTAATGGGTTTTTGTTTAATTACTAGATTCTTACTTACCATTCTTCATTTGACTGATTTATTGTCTTTTTATCTATGTTTGACCAAGAAAATATGGTTTGACCAATTATGTTGACTTTTTGTTTATTGGATGAATTGATTTATATATGTGTTATTAATGATGATTGAGCAGTGAATAAGACGAAGCTTGTTGCTTTGAGGGAGTTTAGTTATTTATATAGGAGCTGTTTAGATTTACATCCATATTTGGATGTTGCGAAATGAGGGATGTTATCACATTTAATAAAAATTCTAAAAGCCTGCTGGCTGACTTCGTCGGACCGTTATGATCATAACGGTTCGGATGGGGTTGGCAGGCAGGAGGGGCTGCTTTGGTATAAAGATATTGGCAAGCATTTGAATGGTGACTATTCTATGGCTGTGGTTCAAGCGAATATGTTGCTTGAGGATCAGAGCCAGATTGAGTCGGGCTCGTTGAGTTTTCTTGATTCCGGTCCGTATGGGACCTTTGTTGGAGTTTATGATGGTCATGGTGGGCCTGAAACATCGCGATATGTTAATGATCATCTGTTTCAGAATCTTAAAAGTGAGTTTATTGATCTGATTTTGGTTGATCATAGTTTGATGGGGTGTAATGGTTGCTTATTTTGTTTTGATACATTAAGGGGTGTTTTGGATTGCGTATTTAATACGCAGCTCTAAGTGATTGGATAAAACTGCTTATCTGCTTATTTTTAGAGTAAATGAACAGTTTAAAATAAGCAATCCCGAACACCCCCATAAATAAGCAGTTTTGAGGGATTTGTGATTGCTTATCCTAACGACTTATTTGATTATCGAGGATGAAATAAGCAGTTTTGAATAATCAGTCAAAGAGTTACTTTTTCTCAAACGTTTTTTTGATTATTTCAAAAAGTATATGCAGTTTTGATAAGCAATCCCAAACACCCGTAAGGTTCGTTACAAATGATAATTTATACTAATGGGGTTTTCTAATGTGTAGGATTTACTACAGAACAAAATGCAATGACTATGGATGTGATCCGTAAAGCGTATCACGCTACAGAAGAGGGATTTTTATCTATTGTCGCTAGACAATGGACGGTGAAACCACAATTAGCTGCTGTTGGAACGTGTTGTCTGGTTGCTGTTGTTTGTAATGGAACGCTTTACATTGCTAATGCTGGTGATTCACGTGCTGTTTTGGGAAGAACTGTGAAAGCAACTGGGGAGGTTATAGGTATCCAATTATCTGTGGAACATAATGCGAGTATAGAGTCTGTTAGACAAGAGCTTCATAGTTTGCATCCCGATGATCCGCAAATTGTGGTATTAAAACATAACGTGTGGCGTGTGAAGGGGCTCATACAGGTACAACTCATGCGTGTTTTGAAAGTTATTAACCCTTTTGTTGCTCCATAAGGGTAACAAACAGTGACAATAATGTGTGACAAAACCTTTTCTTCGTTCTAGCTATTTATTGTTTCTTGCTCGTTATCTCATTGTTTGGAATTTTATTGCAGATATCGAGATCTATTGGTGATGTTTACTTGAAAAAGGCGGAATTTAATAGGGAGCCTTTGTATGCTAAGTTTCGTCTCCGTGACCCTATCAAACGGCCTATACTTACTGCTGATCCTGCAATTTCAATGCATGAAATCCAACCAACTGATCAGTTTTTAATATTAGCATCAGATGGTCTCTGGGAGCATCTTAGCAATCAGGACGCTGTTGATATAGTGCAAAATAATCCACGGAGTGTAAGTTACTACACATAGCAAGAATGTCTAAGTTTTGAACTAAAAATGCCAAGTACGACAGATCACTTGCAATTAGATATAATTACAAAAATTGCTAATGCAATAAATATGATTACAAAACATATACTAATACAATAACAATAAATATTTTTTTGAATGAAGCAATTTTGGTATGTTGTACGCGTTACAAAAAAAAAAAACCCTATATTCAGGCAATTTTCAACGTATTTGACATGTTCATGGCTCATATGACTATATCGTAGTTTGTTAAATGTTACTATTTGACCCAAGTAGGCCGATATCATATTAGTTAACAAACTTTAGCCTTTTTTTTAATGCAGGGAAGTGCAAAAAGATTGGTAAAAACCGCCTTACAAGAAGCTGCAAAGAAAAGGGAAATGAGGTACACAGATTTGAAGAAAATTGACAGGGGAGTAAGGCGTCATTTCCACGATGACATTACAGTTGTAGTTGTATTTCTAGACTCGAATCTAGTAAGTAAAGCCAGCTCATGGAAAGGAGCTACATTATCTCTCAGAGGCGGTGGCGTCAACCTCTCAGGGAAAACTCCGTCGGCACCACTATGAAACGTCGTCTAATATCATGCCACTACTTTGGATAAATTCTGTTTAAGATTATAAAAGGTAATTTCCCATTTCTAATTATCATTCCCTGAAGTATAATTTAGACTTTTAGCTTGGGAACATAGATTACTTTGTTTGTGGGAGAAGAAAAATGAGAAAAGCAAAAAAAATTGCAGAATGTTGGGGAAATAGAGAGGGAGAGGGCTCAAAATGTGGGTATGGATATTTTGAAGAAACCCTTTGAAGATTGTGTTGTGTAAATCTTGTAAAACTTGTTCTTAGAAATTTGATATTTTTTTTTACCATTTACAATTTCCCTTAATCTGTTACCGATTTTTTTCTTCATAAATATTACTGTATGTTCTATGGTTTGTGGGTCTGTTATTCTTTTTCGTTCTTGTATCAAGTGAACACGACTAACAAACTTTTTCTCTAACATCATCCATTCCTTTCACTTGGTAAATATTGTACTGATTAATAAAGAGAACCCTAGGCCGAACTCATATTTGACTTGGTAGGGTTGACTTCTTGACGAAACCTTATATCATGTAGGTTTTAGAACATCGAGCTAGACTTAGCTGAAAATTTTAACCTGGCTAAAAGACGTACACTATATCTATTTTAGTCGCACCTATGTTAGTTCGACTGTTTGAAACCACTCTAAAATGAAAGTTAGATAAAATCAAGAAGTTTCAGTAAGAACTAGCGCTAGACTTCTTCCCCCCTTTCGACTTTTCCTCTCTCCTTTAGTTTGTGTTTCCACCCGGGCTTTTCCTTATGTTTTGAGACTTGTTATATGTTCAAGCTCATCTATAAAAGCACGAGCCAAATTAGACTTCAGATAACTTAACAAAAGCCTGACTTATTTGCATCTGATGCACTATCATGTGATGTATATTTTATAGTTAAGAATACATATTTGGTGCAAAGGAGAAAAAAGATGGTGCATGTGAGTATGTGACACCGAAAGTAATTTCTATACCGAAGTGCATAAGCTAAAAACGCAACCTGAAAAATTAATAAACCATATTCTTTACATATCCGTGAATCAATCTCGAGGGATGCTTAAATAATCGTCCATACAAAGGCTCATCTCCTCGTCAACGGCTTTACCCTCACTATCCACATGAAAAACAACGCTATCGGCTTCTAAACATCTCAAGCTTGTACTTTGGAAAGAGAGGCTATCCATTTCTACTCGGAATCTTTGAAGCCCAACACCATCTAGACTTACCGAACTATCTTGATCCATGGCTTGACCATCTCGGAGTTCCATCGACCTACGACCGCCCGGTGCCACTATGGACCGTGACGGCCGTTGGCGACGAACAGAGCCATTGGCTGACCACAGAGCCGCCTCCAACTCTTTGTATACTTGTGTCATGGTTGGCCTTTGTTTTGGCTCTGTGACCACACATCTTAGACCCAGTAAGCCCATTTTAAGCATGACATTCATGTTGCACGGCTCTAGTAACAGATTTGTATCTATGATTTCTTCAACACTACCTCGCTCCAGATGAGGCCTTGCCTATAAACAGATAACAAAAAATATGTTATAAAGGGAAATCCTATAATTTAGTATCAAATGTTTTACTTTGTTTGTATTGATTTTGACATCTATAAACTACTCGTAATAAATCTAGAAATGCTACAATCACAGACTGAGTCATACAAACAAAATAGTTTCGCCCAATTTGATCCGGTTTTAAGGTTGGTACATGGATTTTATTTGGGTACCTCTTTGACAATTTGGTAATTTAACTTACCCATTCGATGATGTGATAACTGGAGCGACTCCGGTTGGAATCAACAGCAGGCCGAGCGGCAATGAGTTGTAAGAGAATAACCCCGAAGCTATAAACATCGCTAAATGGGCTCAAATGGAAACTTGTACAATACGCCGGATCAAGGTAACCCGGCGTGCCTTTGATCTGACTACTAACATACGAATTATCCCCTACAGGGCCGGATCTAACTAGTCCAAAATCTGAAACTTTGGCTTCGAACCCATCTCCAATGAGAATATTGCTTGGTTTTATGTCTCGATGGATTATGCTTGGCTTAATTCCTTCATGCAAATGAGCTATGCCTGAACACCATAAAGAATACAACAAACCTAAATATTACAAGATCTTGGTATATATCAAAGAAACACGCCGGACTTTGACATGTACATGTTTTAACTTGTCAAATATGCGTTTAATCTATATGTAGTTCGGTCTGGTTCAATTTTGGCTAAATATAATACATGCAGATACATGTTTACCTTTAGCAGCTTGGATGGCTATATTTACTCTTTGCCTCCATGTTAAGGGCTCTCGATCCCTGCCTTTTAACACCATCCCGATTAGAGCTAATTAACATCATATCCTAACATGATATCATTAGTTAATGACTGTTAAAAAAAATGTTTTTTGTATTAAACTTACCCACAATATGTTCAAGCAATGAGCCATTTGAGACGTATTCATAAACCAATATTTGCACTCCCTTTGTTCCTGCATATAGTAAAAGAACAGTATTTGTACTTTGTTGCAATGTGAAGTTATAGACCTATATATCAACATAAGATAGAGTTCTACAAACCGGTTTCTTCACAATATCCGACTAGACCAACTAGGTTTCTATGCTTCACCTTCGAGATTAACTTCACCTCTGTCGTTTGAATTGAAAAAAATGGTTAAGAGAAGAAAACTTAAAGCATGGTCACATGTTACTAACTTAGATTATACCATTTCGGAATTCTTTTGTGCTTGTGTACGAATCATCACGTTCTCTCTTGATGGCTAGGGTTATATCTCCTTCGAATGTTCCTTTGTACACATTGCCAAATGCACCTGATCCGATCAGAAACTCTTTCGCAAAATTATTTGTAGCAATTTCAAGCTCTTCGAGCTGAAATTTCCTTAACATTAGCTCATTAGCATCTATCTTATCTGTTATACCAAACATTATAAACAAATCATCATACAGAAAAATACACATTGATCATATTATGAGTTTTTCATATACAAACCTATAGATTAGATAATTTTATAAACTAACCTTTTTTATTCTCCATTCGTCGCTTGAAATCCGCTAACACTTTCTTCTTCTTACAAAAACATAACACAGTTGCCACAAAGAGGAGGAGGCTACAAACAACCAAAGCTGCCCATAAATATTTGTTGCTTAGAATCGAATTCGGTATCTTTTCATTTGGGAATGTTGGCTGTGGTGGTGAAGACACTTGCTGCGTATCCGCCATTTATGGTAAGAACCGCGTGTTTGTCGAAAACTCAAGACTTAAAGTTTCATGCTAGTTGTTTTGCCATTTTTTTCCAAGGTTTTTGTTATTGTTCCTAGAAGCAAACTGTTATCAAAGAAATGGTAAATGGGGCATTATTGAGAGCATGGTGATTTTCCTTTTTTGCTAAGCCGGCAATTTAAATTGTTTCATGTTGTTTTCAAATTTCAATCTGTCATTCTGTCTTATTATGGTTATCAAAGGTATGTGACTATGATCACAAATATTAATTATACTTGCTTTGATTCATTCTACTCATACATTAGCATATTGTTGATAAACATATTCAGCAAAGATTTTAAGATGGAGATCATATCTTGGATCGTTTTTGTCATCGCAAGATCGTAATCGTAAAATCGGATCGGGATTTTAAGATCATACTATAATGTCATTTTCATAATAAGCGTTGTAAAAGTATGCAAAGATACATAATATTATAGAGCACATATATAATGAAAATGTAGGTCAAAATTATAATTCTTGTGTTTAATACAATTAGCTTCTTGTTTTTCATATTCTGCTCAACTTAATACATAAATTTGTAGTTTTTTAACTTGTGCTTCGAAAAAAGTAAAATCAGATCGAATGAGATCTTAAGATCACATGGTTAAGATCAGTATCATATTAAGATCCTATCTCGCAAAGATCCTACTTAAGAGCGAGATTATTTTTGCTTTATAGTATTGTAAAATCGCAAGATCATAGAATCATATTTAGTAAATTGGTATAGCATTTACTATGTGATAAAGTCTTCTTAAGTTTTAAAACCTAATGACCAAGTCCTTTCTTCTTAGGACGGCACACCACACATGAAACAAAAACAACAATAATCATTATCTATTTTAATGCACACGATATGCAGTAATGCATTATATATTTGGAATCAACATTAACATCAACATCGACATATATATAAACAACCATTATCTTGGTTAGTCTCACGACTACAGGCAAAATTCTTATAAATGATGGGAGGGTCAAAAATAAAATAAAAGTGGTTGTACGACTAACGATTTAGTACGTTGTCATTTTTTGTCAATCAAGTCATAGAATTTTTAGGAAAAAAGATGCTTAAAGTCCATAAATCTTTTATAATAATAAAAAAAATTACATTACTTCGGAGTTTTTTTTATAAAATTTGATCTTAATTGGAACAATCAAAACGCTTGATTTTGACACGTAGGCAACATCGTGCGATCTGATTGGTTAAAAACAAAGTCAAAATTGAATCCAATTAAGTTAAAATTGAAAATTTTGGTGAAAGAATTAAGTGGAGAAAAAAACACATAAAAATATATGTGTCAAATTTATGAAAAGAAAAACTAAAAAAAAAGAGATAATTAGTAAAACTTTAGTGGTTAAGTTTTAAATAAATAATATGGAGTTAAGTGTAAATTTATAAGTTTTCATGTTTTTTAATAATTTTTTAAAATAAACAAATAACCCCTTAGACTTTATATTTTAAAAATATAACATATATTTTGTTTTAAATATACAACATATATATGCACAAGATTATTAATATCAAAATAAAAGCATTATTATTATGTATATGAAGATATTATACGTATACGGACAATTCAGGTTTTTCATTTTTATGAGTTTAAGCAAGGAAAATCCGGAAAAAAAAATTGTATTTTTACTATATGCGTTTAATAAGGACTCATTATTATTCTATTTTATAAGTCTATCACATGCGTACATGGACTTTAATATTAAATACGACTAAATTATTATTAACACGCAACAATGTAATTGGCAAAAATAGAGAGCATTCTTTATTTAATATGGTAGTAAACATTTATTATAACTGTTACAATTGTTTAAATTAAGAGAAACACGTATTCACAATTACTGAAATCTTTTACCTAGTAAAGGAAAATAAAAAGTGAAGACTTTTACACTTCAAAAAAAAGAATATTTCCTTATTAGGTATGATGCTTCTAATTTTTTTATTTTTTTTAAATATATGTTTAATTAAAAAGCTTAAATACTTCCAAAATTGGCATTATTTTAATGGAGAAATCTGATGAAGAAAAAAAACACATAAAAATATATGTGTCAAATTTATAAAAACAAAAACTTGAAAAAAAGAGGAGGTAATTAATAAAACTTGAGTGGTTTAATTATAAATAAATTATATAGAGTTAAGTGTAAATTTATAAATTTACAATTTTTTATTATAACTTTATAAAAAAAATAAGTAACCCTTTAAACTTTCATAACTTATAAAATAGAAAAAATAAAAATTATATATCTCTACACTATATTTAAAAAAATAATGTATAAGCCCCGTGCACGCACTATATTTAAAAAAATAATGTATAGGCCTCGTGCGTGCACGGGGATTAAAACTAGTTATTATGTATATGAAGATGTTGTACGTATACGAACAACTCATGTTTTTCATTTTTATGAGTTTAAGTAAGGAAAATCCGGGAAAAAATATATTTTTACTATATGCGTTCAATAAGGACTCATTATTATTCTATTATAAAACCTTACAAAAATGAACACCCCGGGTCATTATTAATGTTTTAACCCGCGACCCGATCCAGTACCATCCGAACCTAACTTCATTGATATCATGTCCCACCCACTCTCTTTCGCTCTTCCATCTATCTATTCTCTCTCTGTGTTCTCTCTCTATTAATTTGCCACTAACAGTGTGACTAAGATTTGCACTAAACATGATTTCTCGCATGTATGCCACCTGTGCTTTACCATGGGTTAATGTGCTATATAATCTCTTGGATCTTGCATTTCGTTTTTTAAGGTTTTTAGCTGTGGTTGACAGGATCTTCTGCTGTTTAAATTGGGTAAGCTTTTAGGGTTTATTGTTTAATGTTGTTGATGGTTCGTCCTTTCTTATTTAAGGTTCTTGGTATATGCGTTTTTAGGTTGTTAATTTTTTTGTTGCTTTTGTTTTTGTTATAGTTTAGTGGATGCATTAGTGGCTAATTGTTGCTTGGATTTGTGTTCTTAGATTGGTTTTGTCTGATTTGATATTGCTTTGTTTGTGCTAATTATTTTTGGTTTACTTTTGTCTAATTTAGTATTGCTGGGGTTAATATCTGTTATGTGTAGTAGCTTTGAACAAATGAGGCTTAAGCTTAAAATGACATAAGGAAAAAAAATGGTGTTTTAAAAGCAAGTTTTTTTTGAACGGCAATTGTGGCTACATGGCCCCTAGCCCAGAAGGCGTAGCGAGCCCACACAACTAGGTTGGGTCCAGCCTAAAAAGCAACATGTATTCATAAGTTAATTATTGTTTTCCATGGGTGAGTTGGTTGTTGGGTTCATGTTTTAGTATGTTATGGCGTATAAGTGTTTACTCTTTGTTCATGATGTAGTGTCTTTTAAGGGTTAATTATTGGGGTATGATTGGGGTGTTTGTTTCGGCTTATGTAGTGGCGTTATGTGATGATAACCTTTTATAAGCTGAAATGAAACTTAAGTTGAAAATCATGTAAGGCATAGCGGCACTATATAAGCTGAAACAAACATAAGCTGAAATGAAACTTAAGTTGAAAATCATGTAAGGCATAGTGGCACTATATAAGCTTTGACAAACAGGTTTGTGTTTTAGAAAAAAAGGGTTTTTAATCGTTTCAGCAAGCGTTGCAAATGATTTTGGTTTTGTAGATTTTTTTAGTCTCTTTTCGTATATTTGTTTATTATCTGTTTGTTTTGTTTCACATGGCTTCTAACTGTTTTCGGGTTTACTTGGTCTACTGTTTTTTAGAACTACTTCCGTTGTGCATTTTGTTGTTTCAAAACTGTTTGCCTTTTAAGTTGTTATTTGGTGTGTGGGTCATTGGCGTTTGCGTCTATTTATTTAAATATGAGACGAAAGCATGGAAACGAATTTACAAATGGTGGTTTCAATGAATTTAAAAAACAAACGGGGAATATTTTGAATCATGTTGAAACTTTAGCGACATTTGATGCTCTTGATAATGTATCGAGTGGTTATGGCCCTGGGTGCGATGCTCCATCTGTTGGTGCTCCTTTGGCAAGTTGTTATAGTCGTATCATTGGATTATATCTTAATGTTTTCCGAAAGTGTTCTGAGTTTTGTGGTGTGAAATCGCAACGAGAGTGCAGTACAACTTTTAGAGGTATTTTTTTAATATCTTTGATTTTTACTTATTGTTTGCTTCGTCGTTTACCGTTGTGTTTGTTGGTTTGTTTTCCAGTGATCAACCGTACTGAGGACGCTCAGTTATATTTGGACGTGTATTGCAAGTATTCTCGGGTATCTGGCAAGGTTCCATGTGTGCAGCAGGGCACGGGTTTGAGAGGTGATTTTTTTGAATTTTTTTTGCTTGGTTTGGCCGTTCTTTAAACTTCGGCGTTAGCTTACCATTGTGTTTTGGCATTTGCATTTTTCAAGTTCACCGGCTTTTGTTGGTGGCGTAAGAGACGGGTTGGACAAGCGCAAATTGCAAACGAGTGGTGATTCTGACGTTTTTGAAGCTTACTTAGCCCTATGTTCAAGTGGCGCGGGTTCACGGCGTTCAAGAAGTCTATCTCAGACTACGCCTGTTTCTAATTCTAACTTGGTTCATACCGACTGTGAGTAGTAGATTTCTTACTTCTTCCATGGTTTTATATAAGTTATCTCTCTTTTGGGGCTGGCCGAATTAACAAGTTATCATGCCTTTTTTTTGGCAGTCAGTTCTGTATGTGGTCCTTCTGCTTCATTACCTGGTAGAAGTTTTCATGCATATCCTAATGTTGTGATGATAACTGGTCAGTTAGATCGTGGTTATTCATTCAATGTTTTTGTATAAGTGTTGTTTTTTTTGGGAAAACCGTGTTAATTTTTTACCGGTTTCTATTTTTCAGCTGATTCTCAACATAGTTATCATGTTTCTTGAGATGGCGGAAATACACAAGAAAATTGTCAACTCAGGTCTACAATAGGTAAATGAATTATTGATTATTGGTTACATGGTTTTGCCTGTGTTTCTTTCTTTTTTTTAGTTCTTCTGAATTAATTTTTTTACTGTCTTTTTTTTTCTCTTTTTTTAACATAGGTGTGAATAATAATGGATCTTCTGCTTCTCGCCGGGATAGAAATTTGCAAGTCCGTCCCCGTCTGAATTCAGCGGTTGGCGTGCGAAGTACTTCCAGGAGAACACACCTTCGTGTCCTGACAAGTGGTAGCATAGTTGATAGCAACTCCGTTGCGAGTGCAGGTAAATCTTTTCTTTACATGTTATAATGTTTGTGTGGTATGGAGATAAACACTTATTGCGAATATTATGTGTCTTAAATTTATTTTGAAGTGTATGTTTACATGGTTTTTGTAGGGACCTCATATACGTATAGTGATTTGGGGGACTGTGATCGGCGCTGCCGTTATTGTGGGGCTTCTTTTTGGTATGTTTAACGTTTGAAAAGGCATTCACACAATCAGACTCCTGAATATCATCTATGCTGTCCCCTTAGGCTCGAATAAATTCCCGGACATATATAATTTATATTTGTTCATATTCCAACAATCATTTTATGATTGAGATCCTCTAAAGTTTATATGAACTTTACCGGTAAATTTCTCTCACAAACATAACAGTGAGGCCTACTGAGAGACTCGGTTTACTTCATTTTTGTGAGAGAACTTTACCGGTAAAGTTCATATGAACTTTAGAGGATCTCCAACCGCGAACAAAGTGACAGACTACTCATGTACAGAGCTGGTAGAAAAATACAAGCCAGCTGATCCGACGAAGATACCACCAGAGATTCTAGCAGCACAAGGAAAACATGGTGTCTTCCAGTTTCACTTCAATACCTTGGGAAATTTAACAGATTTGTCTCTAGACGTTGTTTATGACGTCAAAAAACAAGACCACAGCACACAGGAAATTAACAAAGGTGACAGTTCTTTTTTTTTTTACTCTTACTTATATAATTAGCCAGTTACCAAACCCAAGTCTAACTATGTCAAACATTAGGAACACCTTCATCGGCGTCTGCTGCAACTAATCAACCAACGGAAGAAGAAGAAAACACACAGAAAGACAAACAAAAAGACACCGCAGGCGAAGGAGGTAAACACAATACATACTACTTCTGATGTCTTTATCAAAAAAAATTAGAAAGAAACTTTTATCTAAAAAAGGATCCGCTTTTCTGTAACACAAGTGATAGCACCAAAAGCCAAAGTACAGCCACAAAGTGCTGCAAAAAACAAGAAGAATTCTGACAGAGACAACGAGGGATCATCAGCAATGAGACCTTTTTGACCAGCCCATCTAAGACTCAAAGAAACATAAGGAGATTGGAAAGCTACTAACAATCTTGCTTCTCAAAGGTAAATTCATTTTAAGAGTCTTGGTCATTCAACTCATCATGGAAATTTATGTCTTACCTTCACTATCTCTTAATAACGACGAAACATCTACTCTTATAAATAAGAGTTTCATATTAAATTTACGCAAAACTCCCATAGCAATGACAAAATAAACACACTTTTATTAAACAAATGATCTTACAACAAAGCAAAATTACAACGTGCGATTATAGCAAACAAACAAATCAGGAATAATCTAACTCATAATTAAACATAAAGTTGACTCCAGTGATATATAAAAACGTTCTTATTAAAGCAGCATTTAACATACTTGCTGAGTTGCACTTCTAACAACAGCTTCAATAATACATGTTGCCCTTAAGTTTCTCAATGAAGAGATCCTTTTCACGGGCCCTGAGTTCAAACTCCCTTCCAAGTATCTGTAACTTCATCAGATTCGGAATATCTTTGTCCTGAATCTCTTTCATAAACTCCACCATCTTCCCTGGCACAGACTTATAGGCCAACACCTCCAATTCCTCAATAAAAGCCCATCTTCTGTCAATAACAATTGTCAAAGTATCACACAATGCGTTAATCTGCCTTGCCAACCTGATATCATCAAGCTTGGATCTCTCACAGTAGTAGATAAATTGAGGCTCCCAATCCGCCGAATTAACACTACGACGAAGCTCATCACATATTGGTAAAGCTGCCATTGGATATGTTATTTAAACTTGAAGTGTAAAAGAAAGCTCCTCACCCTCTCTTAAATAGGCCACAACTCACCCCTCTTTATCTACAATCTCCCTCCAAAATACACATCCCAACAAAATATCCACAGGCTTTTACTATTGCACCTTTATCCCCACATACTTTAAAGTTTGTTGTATAAAACATATAAAATCAACAAACAAATAAAAAAAAGGTGTACATCATCAAACTGAAACAAAATCTTAATCTTTTATTACTCAACTTAACATAATACACACATGAATTACAAACTATGATATTGCACTATTCACACAAATACACAAACTAACAATGCTCTGCATGTGAATAAAGTGCACACAACAATCGGCATGAACACTTCTAAGAACACAGTCACGGCTCAGTCTCAGCTGCTTCGCATCAGCATCAACTTCTCCCACCAAGAACTTAATTTCACAAAAACCAATTTCTCTAACTTCGGACTACTAGATAAGCCACATGCGCACTCTCTACTCCATGCTTTGTTCATCTCTGTTTCCAACAATCCACAGCATAGTTCTTCGCAGGCACAGACTCACCGCCACCACTTCCGAAGTTTGAACAAAAGCCTTCATATCTGCACACGGCTTCATTCATCTCACAATCAACCTTTCAGTCGACGAAGTAAATTCTCCGCTGTTATACGCGTATTCATCAAAATAGGAAAATTTAAATAAACCATGTCCATACCATTGCGTCCACAACAGCTCTCTCTAACTCTCGAACTTGGTAACAGCCATTGTCTCCCTCCTATTTTATGCACTATCATACTTATGCAATATGAATCCCTTACATAAAAAAACACAAGCAAAACTCATAAATAATAACGTGCCATAAAACAAAACAAGTAGGCGTATCACTAACGATACTAACACGTGTCACAATAATTATGTGTTTAAAACGAACTGCTTATGTGATTAAACGGCTTTAACAGTTAGATATAAATAAATTAATACACTACTGTTATATTATTAAACGCCAAATGTGAAAAGAAACAAACAACACAGCAAGTGCAACCAAATCATATCAGACTCCACTAGAAACACACAAAAAAATATCACATGCTGCCACTGCTTATGCTACAGCAGACTCCACTACACACTCTTATCACTCATATACTAGCTTATCTTGACATCTGCATACAAAATCTCTATGCCATTTACCAAAGCACATTACCAAAAGCAAAAAGCAAAAGCAACAAAAAAAATCACATGGCTGACACAAAAGAATCCAAGAGTGTTGTTTTCAATAGCTACAAATCTTACCAGACAACTCTTATAAATAATTTTTAACAATTAACAAACAAAAATAATAATCTGCTTTCATACTTGATACATAAAAACAATATAACACATATTTTTTATATCTTTGTTACACCACAGAAACCTCTTATACACAATTTAGACAACTTCACTGATAAAAACAATCTAACACGCCTATATTTTTATATCTTTCATGACAGCCATTTTGTACCAGCCGCAAATGCAGACTCCTAGCAGAACCATCTTGATCGAATTAGTCGTAAGTCAAGTCACCTTTTGTACCAAATGAAAACAGATGCAACTGAAGACACATTTTGTACCAGATGAAACCAACTGCAGGTAAAAAAATTCAGGAAGAAAAAAGGAAATAGAAGAAGCATTTTGTACCAGATGAAACCACCTGCAGGTAAAAAATTCCAGGAAGAAAAGAGGAAATACAAGCAGCTTAAAGGATGAAAAACTTCTCTTAGAGAGCAAAAAAAAATGCGTTTTGATGTTTTCTTTCATATGTTCTGTATTATGTAACTTTAACAAAGTGGCAACCTTTCGAACCTTTCGTTCTGTAGACTTTTGTTTCAAACGATTGCAAATGCGGCCATAATTTCTTCCTTTGTGATTGCAAATGCGGCCATAATTTCTCCTTTATGCTTAGCAACCCCGACCACCGCCCGCCAAATGCCCCGCAGCGTAGCGCGGGCAGGCAAACTTGTTTTATAAGTCTATCACATGAGTACACGGACTTTAATATTAAATACGACTAAATTATTATTAACACGAAACAATGTAATTGGCAAAAATGGGGAGCATTCTTTATTTAATATGGCAGTAAACATTTATTATAACTGTTACAATTGTTTAAATTAAGCGAAACCCGTATTCACAATTACTGAAATAATTATAAACAAGACTTTCAATGTGCAAATACGAAAAAATAACAACACTTGCAAAATTAACAGTTAATTAAAATTTATTCTCTAAACTCCGTGCTTGCACGGACATTAAAACTAGTAAACATAGACAACACATACGTTGTACAACGGGGCCGTTTATTATGATTTTTTGTTTCGTATTTTCTTTCTTTTACTATTGTTAAATTGTGAAACTTTATATTTTGTGTTTCGTATTTTTTTATGTTAGCTTGGCCCAATTTCGTAATAGGACAAAACATTTTTTTTATGTTATTTTATTTTGTATTTTTCATGTTTTATTACTTTTAACTTATCAAATTTTACATTTTTTTATTTTATAATTTTATAATATAAACAAAATTTTAAAATATAAAAAGATGGTCAAGTCAAAGAAAGTTTACAATCCAAAATCTAACGACATTGACCCGATCACACGAGACGACACCAATTTGTATTGATTGCCAAATGAAATGAGTCATCCAATTTTCACTATTTTCTCATTTACTTCATGTTATCTAAAAAAAATAAAGCCAAAAATATTTTCTTGAATAAAAATGTAAAAGAGTTTGTTTTATAACTTTTTGATAATTGATAATGCCTCATAATGACACAATAAACCCATGCATGTGATTTATTGATGATCTAAATAAGTGGTCTCCTAACAAATACTAACCAAAAGGCAACTTTTATAGCAATGAGAGCTTTCATACCCGTGCGATGCACCGGGCTGGTTTTTCAACATTAAGTTTTTACTTATGTCACGTATTGCATAATTTTAGACCTTGTCAATGAAGTGCTCAGTTCTCCAACCGACTCATACACAATAACGTTTCAATCAACCTCGTCACCATTAAATAAGCTTCTAAAACATGTAAAATTGGTATAAACTAAACTATTTAATTTATTATCAATCAGTAGTAAAACATATGACATTAAGTAAGCTTCTATAACAAACTTATATGATGTTCCAGCTTATCCCCTTCCATGCTCTCGTCTTTGCAAAGGTGGCATTCAAGATATTTCAATTTTTTTGTGTAAAACAACATTATCAGTCCACTATCAATAATGTTATAGTGAAAAACTAAAAAAGCTCTTTTACTGTTCTTGGCAAAGCTTTTGTTTCTGTATCCCAATATAAGTTGATTTGGTGAACCCTTTGAGAAGAAACTAAGAAGTTCTTTCTTGCTGTCTGTTTTGGTCATGTTGATCGTAGAAGTTAGCCGCGCCTCTAGGTCTTAAGAATCTAATATTGAGACATTACAAAGGTCAAATCCCATTACATGGTTATCTTTTATATGTTTTTTTTTTCATCATAGCAAATACTACAAATATTACTGGCAAAAATCAAATCTTTTGATTTATTCTGGATAATTGTGCATGAAGCATGAGTATCCTAAGTTGCATAAAGTTTCTAGTTGTTAGCGATATAGATGTATCAAAAAAATGTACCAAAACAGTCTTCTGTCGCATTAAAGGTGGTTGATGTTGTCCAAGAGTGAATACACATCAGGAGTTACAACCCTTTATCAATTGACCCAAGCACGCAGGAGTGTCCACCTTTAATATTTAACATTGCAGCATGTTGTTTACATTCACCAATTATACCAGGTGAACCTTACAAAAATCAACAGAGACATACACAATGCAAATTTACAATTAATCAATGCATTTTACTAAAAGATTAAAGTTTGATCGGAGAGACTTACATCAAAGAAGGTGCCTCCAAGCTTGAGTTTGACCGCTCCACTTTTGTAATCCAACATTTTGCCCATATACCCACTCGGCAAGTCTTTAAGGGCATTTGTTGGAAGCCTTTTCCCTCATTGAAGTCGAGCTCTCGACATCTGCAAATCAAATTCATCTCAAGTACAAAATTGTTTCATTCGTGAACAAATATAAAACGATTTTCGCACATGTATATTTGCATCGTTAAGT
>BQNB010063232.1:2449-35768 GCA_026074375.1 Tanacetum coccineum | reverse complement strand
CCTCAGGTAACCTCAACCTATAAGCTACAAGGCCAGTCCTTTCAAGGATCTCAAACGGTCCTACATATCTCGGTTCTAACTTACCCTTCTTTCCAAAATGAACTACATCCTTCCAAGGCATCACTCTTAACAATACACGATCTCCTACCTCAAACTCTAACGGCTTACGCCTATAATCAACATAGCTCTTTTGATGATCTCTCACCGCTTTGAGCTTTTCCTTTATCAATACCACCTTATCTGCCATCTCTAGTACTAACTCAAGTCCAGTCAAACTACTCTCTCCAATCTCTGCCCATAGAAAAGGCGACCTACATTTCCTTCCACACAAAGCTTCAAATGGAGCCCATCGAATGCTCAATTGATAACTACCACCAAAATTGATAACACATGCCCTTATTATATCTTCCTAAGTCTAAATCATACGTTCACTTTGTCCATCCCCTTAAAGATGCTAAGTTATACTCAAATCTAATTGCGTCTCTAACACTTCCTGCAGCGTCTGCCAAAACTACGAGGTAAATCATCCATCTCAATCTGAGTTGATCATCACTAGAATTCCATTCCTTGCTATTATCTCATCAATACAAATCCTTGCCAACTTCACATCTTGAAATCTTCTTGTATAGCTAGAAAATAAGCTAACTTGGTCAGTCTATCGACCATCACCTAAATCACATCATGCTCACTACTTTGACCTCAGAAATTTAGTAATAAAATCCATAGTGATTCTATCTTATTATCACTCAAGTATCTCCTGTTGCAGCAAGCCAAAAGTCTTTAACATTGCAGCCTTCACCTCTTAAACAAATCCGACAATTGCTAACATAGGTAGCTATATCCTTTTCTACACGTGGCTACCAATACATGTCTCCAAGGTTATAGTATGTCTTATCCGCTCCTGGATGTACCAAGTATCTTGATGCATGGGCCTCATCAATTACACTTCCCACCAATATAACCTAAGTTCGATCCATAAAGTACAAACTCTCGTCTCCTTTCCTTTCCATCTGTTGATCTAAACCATGTAGTCCTTCTGCGAATAACGTTCCTCTTGCTTGAACGCCTCACTTGGGCTGCCAGTATCTTCCTCTTACTCAATACTGAATGGTCAATAGCCAACGCTCGAACACGAAGGTTCACTCGTTCCTTCCTACCATAACGCAGATCAGTCACCATATTTGCCCTATAACCTGGATTGATATCGAATTTCATACTCCATACTTCACTTCCATAAACAATTTAATCCATAAAGTACTAACCATCATATGCCCTCTTTCCATTTGTTGGTCCATGTCACGCAGCATTTCTGCTGGTGCATTCTCTACCTTGGGCGTCTCACTTGAAGTAGCCAATATCTTGTCCTTAACAACTGACTGGATAGTCATGGACATTGCTCTTAACTCTCTTAGTTTCACTCTCCCTTTCTACCCAACGCATCAACTACTACATTCGATTTATTAAAGCATCACACAAATCATTCTTCAAAGTCTGGAAAGCCTCTTCTCATTCTGCGCCCCACCTATACATCTGATTCCTCTCAGTTAGGGAAGTAAGGGGTTTAACAATCTTAGAAAAGTTTACGATGAAACGTAGGTAGGTAACCTGCCAATCTTAAGAATAATCATATCTCAGATGGTGTCTTAGGTACTTTATAATTCTTCACTGCCTCACTCTTATTTAGGTCCATGTGAATACGCTATGGTCGACCACGTGACCAAGAAACTACACTTCTTCTAACCAAAACTCACACTTAGAAAACTTAGCATACAACTTCTCCTTCCTTAGTAATTCCAACACTAACTTCAAATGAACTTCATGTTCCTCCTTCGACTTTGAGTAGGCTAGAATGTCATCAATGAATACTATAAAACCTACCTAAGCAACGGTTTCAGACACCGATACATTAATCCCTAAAAACCGCTGGTGCATTGGTTATCCCAAAAGGCATAACCGTAAACTCAAAATATGTCCTATCTCGTTCGAAAAGCGGTCTTTGGAATGGTATCCTCATGCCCACACGTCGCTGATGATAAACTTACCAAGAGAACTAACTTAGAGAAATGACACGGCTCCATATAACTGTCAAATAAGTCATCAATCCTAGGAGTGGATAACGTTTTTAACAGTTAATTTTGTTCAACTCGCTATAATCAATACACAAATGCGAAAGAACCATCCACCTCTTTAACAAATTAACAACGACCGCTCTCCCCACGGAAAATTGACTAGGTCCATATGAAACCCTTGTCGTTTCCAACTCTTGAAAGTTGACCAACTAAATTCTTGAATTTCTGAGGTGCCTAACAATCTGGAACTTCGCGACCAGGCGCCACTTCAGTAACTAATTCTATACGTAACTCAATTGTCGCTGCGTTGTCATTGACAAGTCTTACGGAAACACATCATAAACCTCGTACCATGGGTATTCACTTACCTAGTTCATCTACTTAACTTTCATTAGGTTTGCGTCACCTAAAGTACTTCCAATGCAACCCGAAGTATCTCATCACCTTTCCAACGTATCCTTACCACCTTCTCATAACATACTTTCACAAACTTCCTCTTGGACAACCAGTCTATTCCCATAATCACATCAAAGCTTCCACGACTCAACGGTATCAATGAACTCCAAAGGTTATGAACAATCGTATAGGATAACAAACGAAAATTGAGTCAAAAAGGCTATCATTGCATAATAGGAGATTCCACACATGCAAATAAGACGTGGATCAAAAGACATTAAGAATCCTTTTTAAAGAAAGAATACGTATGTGCACCGAGTGAAAGCGCAACCGAAAGAAAAATCAACAAGCGTACCACGACAAATGAACACACAAAAAAATATCAACATGAAGGACGGAAATTCTTATACCATTATCGAATTTTACACTGCAACGTTAAAAAAATAATGTTTTAATAAAATCAATTATAAATTAAGAAAGTCACTTAGAGTAATAAAAATCATTTTAAATAATAATAAAATTGTATTAAAAGTAATTCTTGTGAAAAAATCCATTCTGGTTTTCAGAAAAAAAAACCTCCTATTCTAAGACGGTTATCTAATGGATTATCGAACCTTAACCTATATGAATCACTTTAAACCTGTCTTTTTATAATAAAATAAAAAATCTATTTAACAAAGATCATTTTTTATACATAATTTTCTACAAACACCAACACAATACTTCCAAAGGGGTTTTGTTATAATTAGCATCAATTTAACATATAACAATAATAAAAATAGATACTCACAAAGACACATAATACCAATAGGATCAGAAAACACCGTACAAGACTCTAACACATTCTATTTTTTTTAAAACTAAAGAGAATACCAGGAACTTAAACTCAAAATAGAATCAAACGACTCGTACAAAGAAACTCTGCAAGTACGTAACGCACCCAAAAGAAAACCTAAGTCTTACCAAATAACGATCGACAAAGCAAAATAAAAGCATCGATACTAACACGTGCCAACGGGTTACGAAAACCAAAGGATATACAATCAAGGGTGTAATGATACACACTTACTAATGTTTAAAGAACAAATTAGTGCATAAAAGAAACGTTTGATACTCATACGAGTAATCAATGCAACAAAAGAACTAAAGAAACGCGCCTATATCCGAAAGAGCAGATCCGAACAACCAATATACATCAAGACGTAGAATGGGAAAAATAGGGTATCCTTACTAACAAAGTATGATGAAGGGATGCTAAGCTTAGACTTAGGAAATCCGAACAAACAACCGAGCAAACGAGCAACCTTTATAATAGCAATACTAGGTATCCGCAATTACTAGATAGAAGGGCAAACTTACTATCTATACAACTCAACTCAACATATCCTCCAATTAGGGTAAGAGAATAATTCTCTACCCATACCACCATCCTTATCATGAATACACATATAAAAAAACATATTACACTACCACCTTACAATCTAACAAAAATAAATGCAATCAGGGTCACAAGTCTTACGTATGGGAATCCTTATATAATTATGTGGCCACCATAATTATGAAGTGCCTCTCTTTCACACTTGTCACTTAACTATCCAAGATTACTCATTTCAAAATAAATTCAACATTTGAACCACATATTAACTACATTGTACATCTTAAACCACTCAACTTAACACATAAAGGATGCTCCATCAATTAAACTACTTACTTATATCAAAATAAAATCGAAACGACATAAAGGAACCAAAAATTCTCGCAAGCAAGCGTCCAAAATCGAATATCCGAAAGAAATAATCAAGTAACATTATGACGAGGTAATGGACATGGATAAACATATGCTGGGCTCTCCCTTGGGTTATGAGCTTTGCTCGGTGCAAGAATCATCCGACTCGCGGGTCCAGCCCTACTACGCAGGATCTACAAACGTTCAAACTATTCCTACTCCTTTTCGTCCAGTCGTTTCACAAGAGAGGCTCCACTTGATGGCTCCTTATAACGGTTAAGTCAGTTGAGAAAACGGTTCCTCAATTAGACATCTACGGGTTTAAAGAGGAAAAACATAGCTAAAATACTAAAAAGGTATACATATCATACTAGGGTAGGAAATATAAACACAAGTAACAACTTATCAAAATACGGATAATATAAGCTATGGACAAAAATAGCGGGAACATAGGCAGTTATAGCATCAAAAACTAAGTCCTAAATGCATCTATATGAAGAGACCCCTAGTTATAGTGCAGGCTCAACCACCTACGGGTTCTCGAGAACCAAAGGCCAGCGTGCACGAGTGCAGTACTATCTGTCACGAGGGGAGAACAAAAACCCTCTAAGGGGCGAAACGCGAGCGTAACGAGAATGGATATCAATCACAACACAATGGTGTCAAACTAATGAGAAATCTAAATGAAGGAAATAAATCAAATGGACACTAATATCATACAAATACCCAACACAAATAAAGAGTCCCTTTCAGTACTAAGTTTCGTCGTACACAAAACAAAATAATTCAAATACTAAAATCTCCAACAAATAATATCAACAAAACAAAATGACATAAAAAGAAAAGAAAACCCTAGAAAGACATCACCCAAGCAATGCAAGGTCCTCTCAGCCACTCTTCCTAACATCCTTCTTATCATCACGATACTCACCTAAAAATGATGCTTAAAAACGTCAACATAAAGTTGGTGAGAGTCATAGGTTTAAGACACAATATAAAATCCAAACAACACATTACTGTGATAATAAAGAAAACACTGCAGGATAATAAATGAACTATCATACAGGCTAGCATGCACAACCAATCCAATACAATACAATACAATCCAATTTCACGATTTCTCAGTAACGATTTATAAGACGTCTCAATCGTACCAAGGTCCCTGTGGTTACCCCCTAAGCCCCGGCCGTGGATACTTTCAAAGTAACCATCCTGCCTGCTAGGCCACAGTACCTTCTACTAAACAGGCCATGGATACCCGCAGGTGATCTCCCCTGACTTAGTTCACAATTCTCAATATCATATCACAAAACATGTAGCACACAACATACAATAGTCACGTATAGTCCATGCATCTTTAACAACACATTATCACAGTAATCAAAATATTTCCAAACACTTTGCATCATTTCCACCCCCAATAAATCATAAGAAAAGAGGGGCTATGAAGCTCTCCTAAAGCACAAGCACTTCAAACACTTTACGCACACAAGCAAACTACAACAATTATAAACACAATGTGTTACACGATACCAAGCAAAAAGCACATGGTCCCATTAACAACTCATAATGATGTAAGTCTAAGGGTTTAATTAACCATCATGGGTCACCCCGACACCATGCCCAAACTTAACCATCTCATTAACACTTTACACTAGCTACTTTCAATTAACTCAGAATTGCAGAATTTTAGTGTCTCTTTACGTACCCAAAACCCTTACTTAATGACCTTTATAAATTATAGCAAAAATCTTGTATGTTCTTTTATAAGTATATTAACTACCTTTGGATTTCCAAAATCCATTTACATGCACAAGTACTCTTAAGAAAATCAAACTTCAAAATAGTCCCAATTCGGATCTGATTGCACACTAAAAAATTTGGACTTAGTAACCATACTTAGACATAAAATTAGAAGGTATCCTTCTGGGGTTTCTCCATATACATATGAAAATTAACTACTGTAAAAGGGCTAAGCTCAATTCGAATTTTAAGTTAGGGTTTTACCCTCACAAACATGACCTAAACCTTACCCGTATTTACTGTTGTCACAACTTTTAGTATAACCAACATTTGAATGACTTTCCGACCTTAAAAACTTTCGAGACTGGATTTTGCAAGAAAGTACATTCAATGAGCTCTTTTAAGAGTCAGAAACACTCAAAAAACCTGTTTAACCATCAGGATATATACACTAAACCGTGAACACAACCCTAAATTTTGCTCACCCTAAATAAAGTTTTTAACACAAATCTAACTTAACCAATTAAATGATTTTGACCCTAATCAAGCCCTAATCATTCTAGTATCATTAATATTCTGTATTTTATGCAAACCTTAGATCCATCATAAATGATGTTACATGAATTAAAAGAATAAACAAAGAAGAAGAACATACCTAACGATCTTTCTTGAATTAACACGATCTAACACCTAGATTTCTTGATCAAAAATTTTGTCTTCCTTTAAGGCTTTTTGTGTGGCACTCACGAGAACGGCAACAAGAAGAGAGAGGAAAAAGGGGAATGTTCAAAGTTGATTTTATATCTATTTCCTTCTAGTCCTAGCCCAACTCAAATAAGCCTAAAAAATGTAGTATATTGGAAATCATAACACAATCAAGAGATGATGGGTTGGCCGATTCTAGAGAGAGAAAATGGGAAGTTCTAGTGAGATAAAATCACTTAGTGTGTGTTTGTTATATAATGAACATCCAACCCCTTACCATGGCTGGAAAGGAGTATTTATACAAGAGTTTAGATGCCCTAATGGGCTATGGTATGGGGCTTACAAAGTGGGTAAAAGACTCGGACCCAACACCATGAGTCATACCATCACGTTTAAAACTAAGAGCTAAGCTATTCTTGTTAAAAACATGGGGTGAACCGAGATCTTTTTCGTAAAACCTCACTATCTCCCCCTAAGCGGAGGTCAACCCAAAAAAAAACAAATAAGAATAAAAATACAATTTAAATTCTAGCATTCTAAGGTCTTGATTCTCTGACATTAGCTCATAGACTTTGACACTCATTCTTATAATTCCTTTGAATAACTTTATGTAGTGATTCTTGACTTTGTTCCTTAGAATTGTGTGATCTTTGAGCATTCTTTGAGATCATCATCCACTTTAAATCTCTTAATCCTCCTTGTTGTGGAGTATTGCCTTTATGTGATGTTGTGACCTTCGGACCCGCATGCTCACAGATACTCTTTATGATCAAGTATGAACTTATCAGAGTTACAAAAGGTGTGTTATAGGTCTTTCAGTTGTCATGATATAATTGATTAGCAACATTAAGTGTGAGCATGGGGTTGGGAATTGCCTCAACTGAAACGAGGTATCTCCATCTCCATCTTAACTTGAACCTGTAATAAAACAGTCAGCAACAAAGCTTGTGGATGAAAATTGCATTGTTCAATCGCCAGAGACTGGTTTGGATTAACCTCCGGAACTATGAAGGCCCCGACCCATTCATCAGGTAGATTCATCTTAAGATAATCTCCTTGACAAGATTTCAGTAAAGTAATCGGATCATCAAATACCAAATCATCATCTCAAAGCAGAACAACACGATAGAGATGAATCGTTAGTTACTGTCTTAAACCGATAAAGAAGAACATTTGATTTGAAAATCAATCGATGTGTCACTTGAGAAAGTGTTTTTGTGACACATCAAGAGTGTTTTATAGCACAAAATCAAATTTTATCAGAAACATATTTGTTTTGAAATATATACACAGTCAATGTGCTCGAAAATCAGTTGTTGAGCACATCGAAAGGTTTTTAAAAAATAATTAGTCAATTCACTGCTTAGAACAAGTTTGATTCATAAAGAATCGCCCCATCGTTGCTTTCCATTTGTCACAAGTTTAACCCATAGTGGATCTCACATGTCACCTACCAAGAGCTTGTTTTGATCGTTGGCTCTTAGAAGAGAGAGCGCGCGAGCGAGACGATTGCTATACTTTCGAATCAACTCGATTGTTCTTGCAATACCAAAGGATAATGCGTAGGACTCATAAGATCTTTTACTTTACTTGTGTCATAAGTGTGTGAAGCACAATCACATAGTTTGTACATAGTCCTAACGAGATTTGTGGAAGAATCTCATGGCTCTAAGACTCAAAAGTGCATTTTTGGTTTTTAGTAGTCGGAAGGCCTGGAGCAGACCTGCCACCATTTCAATATCATCTAACAAGGAGAGGGGTGAGAGAGAACGATATAAATATATGTAATTACGTGAGAAATGAAACAATATCTTTGAGGGGTCCTTGAGTTTCTAGGGAGGGTTATGCACGTATCACTAGGTTCCATATACTTGCTTCATGTTAGCAATCAACATGTGATTCAGACAGCATATGTAGTGACCCGGTTTTCCTGCCAAATGTTTAAAGGTAGGGCTGGCTTTCTTTTCCACTTCTCTTAAACATTTCTTTTCCATTCATTCAGACCCTTTAGTGCTACCGAGACATCACTACTAGAGCGCGAAGTTGTGGTAGTGAGTTCCATACTAGCACTATCACATCCGTACTCATCCCTATTTCACTACATTACACCTTTATAGATACATACCTAAGGACGTCAACACTAACTAGTGGATTGTCCCTGGGTAGATTCCCTCCCTGCTCTGGCGGGATCGTGGGAACGAATACCTAACCATAAACCATCATTATAACTCCCGATAAATTAGTTACAGGGACCGGTCTTAAGTATTACCACCACAATTGCCAATTATACACCAATAGCACCCCTTAAAATGTGCATTCGATATTCGAAATAGTTTAGAAACATAATGAAGGAGAGCCGATAAAATTGATTCCCAAAAGATCACATTTTTATCAGATTTTCATATTTAAATCACATTCTCTCCCTCGATCAAAAATTTCAAACCTATTGAGATTTAGGATTCCAATTGATTCAAATGAGTTAGAAAAATTAGGAGAAAATGTAGTCTGATTAAATGTATATTGATAAAGATACAACTCCCCCTCAATAATTAAGGGTCTGTTAGAGTTACCTTACAAATCACTACTAAGAATGTACAGTATTAACAATATGTTACAATTACACCATACAAGAAGTACTAAAAGATACAGAGAAGATGTTATGCAATTATCGGTTCTCCTGAAGAAGTCTGTAGTCTCCCTTCTCGTATTCGTGCCACAGCAACCAAAGCTTTCCCAAGTTCCAGAAGATGCTCCAAGTCTTTACCTCTTCTGAATAGCAAACATGAACTGCTGGCTCTTGATCACATCATTCATGGTCCAGAACCTTGTATTTAACCCCGGATTGATCTTGTTAACTTTGAATTCCTTTACTCGATAGTCCAAAGCTTCATCTATTTGTTGTAGAGTCTCGTCACTGAACTTATGGATTTCGTTGAAGTGCATGATCATCTGCATACCATATGTTTCTCTGAACACCACGGCTCTTGGGGAGTCAAGAATCTTGTAGTCATGCATGAACTCGAGCCCTGTAGCTTCCCAGCGAGGTTTGGTAAGGTTCAGCTGAGTCTGGTAACTCTCGATGCCAAGTTGGAAGTCTTCTACCCTTTTTCTGATAACCAGATTCCTGATCCATAAGTTGACAGCAGTAGATAGAATCTTCTTGTCTTTAGGCGTAGGAGGTTTTAGGAGACCTTGAAGAATCACATCAAGTACAAGTAAGTCTACAAAGTCACACTGGAATCAAGTCTTTGAAGTCACTTTCAACAATAGTAGATTCCTGATTATCTGCTCTTCGAAGGAGTATCTTGTTCATGTAATCGTACCCGTAAATTGAAAAGACATCAATGCTGACGACACTGAGGATCCGCATGTGTGTCCGGACAATAGCTATTCGGTTGGTGTCGGTCGATGTAGAATTACTGTCTCTTGAACCACCAGTAAGAGATACCATATGATGCTGATATGTCATACATGTATGCTTCTTCGGCCCACATTTGATCCATGGTTACCATCTGCTCTAAACCCCGGCATAACAGATAAGAGCAGCTTCAACTTTGTGATAGACAACACTCAAGTCTTATCACCCTTTTGGGCCAAAACGTAAGATACAATACTATACTCCAAATCTTTGTTGAAGAAGAATTCTGTCTGAATCTTGAATTGACCTGGAGGACCCACCCCAAAAAAAATTTTTAGGAGTGGTCTGCTAACATTATATCTGAGTAATCCTTCGTCCACTTGATTGGTCAGAAGCTTGTGGCATTCCTCCATCTGAAATTTTAGATGAATCACGTCGGGATGGAAGGCTTTGACAACTTCGTATGCAGGACCTTCCAAGTGTTCAGGGGTGAGCTCTGTTATTTCCTGCTTCTTGCAGAACCAATCAATAAACACCCCAATATCACCGGTCTGTGAGAGCAGTGAGTTCTCCGCTGGAGATTTATAGCTGGAGGCAAGAGCAGATGCCCAGTTGTTTATGGGGACAGGTAGACTGGATGAAGGAATGGACCAAGCAGGTTTAGGTGTCGCAGGTCGATCTTCTTCGGAAAGAGGTTTAAACCATGCTTGATTCTGAGGAACTTTGGGAATGTGCCTACTGCCGATATCTTCATCATCCGACACCATGTCCTAGGCTTCAAAGTCTGACTGTTCATGCATGAATACGTCTTCTGGAACAGATGATATAACAACCCACAATTTTCCAGTATTTCATCAATGCAATATCTACTAACATAAGTTTGATACTCGACTTTTTCTCACGGTAAAAAAATATCGTTTCATTCTATTCCATATGAAACAGAAGTTTACGTTCTAAAGTAACCAAAGCCCACCACGCAACGTACCTATGACAATCATAACTACATATATGTCAAGCAAACATCATAACATGTCAATTCAATATCATAATATCATTTTTACAAAGTACATTACTCATATAATGTTACCATTATGGCCAACGTTATAAATAAAACTGGGCCCCTTAAAACCATTATCTTATACCTCTAAACCCTATAAACCATGAAAAGGTGTAAAATCTAATTGAATGTACAAGTTACTAAAGCATATGTACAAGTAATATAACATCTCATTTGAAATATAAACTCCCTCCAAGTCAAGGTACAAGTCTTTAAAAGTACAATGTATAAGTCATTAAGCATGACATCCAAAATAGCTGTTTTACCTCTGTTTTCATTCTAATTTCTTCACCACCACTTTTGTACAAGTTAAAAAACACAAAATACCATGTAAAAAACCCTAATAATCACTCGAAATCTCCACACATGATTGTTTACACATCAAAACCCTAATTCAAAACCCTAAACCCTAAAATCGAGCTAATTTCTAAACCATGACCCGTTTCTTTATTTTATCCATGAAACCTGACCCTAAACTCATTACACAAATAAGATGTAATAAATAAATTACAACCTTATCAATCACATTCCATCATCATTTCCACCATTTTAACAATACAATGTATAAGAATTTAAATAAGAAAACCCTAATTGAACCTAATTAGAACTTTTGCACCAGTGTTACTTCATTTTCACCCATTTGAAAACTTGAACCACCTATCAAATATTATTAATAACTCCTAATAAAATCCTTAATTACTAATCAAGTATACTCGAAATCTAAGCAAGAAAACCCTAATCGAATTCAAATCTGACCCGCGACACCTTTTTCTCCATTTGGCCCATTTAAAACGCTAACCATGCAATCAAGCACCTCCATGACACACCTCCTTCATCCATAAGCAGCTTACTCACCTACTTGAACCATTTCTTGGCCAAAAATCAAACCACATCACCCTCTTTGTCACCATAGCAGCCGCGGCTGAGATAAGGCCACAAAGCACTCCCACAATCTTCCACCTTGCACCATAGCCACTTCAAGTCATCTATTAGCTTGTACTAATCATCTCCCATCTGTCTTTAGCTTAGTCATAAAGTTTTTTGGCCTCCAAGGGTTACTAACACTATAAATAGGTGCATACACTCTTCATATCAACTCATCCCCCACATCTTCTTCTATAACCCACAATAGCAGCAGTTCTCTGCTCAATAGGTTCCTAAGAGGTCCTAAGAAGTCTCAAGAACAGAAGTGAAGCAAAAGAAATCAAGAAGCCCGGGAGTCGTTATTCTAGGCGTACAAATCTAAAAGTCCCGATTTCGACCCGTTTCCAAGCTATAAGCTCAAACCCAGGTTCTATGATCTTCATACATGCTCCTACACTCTTGTAATGTTCATATGATTCTAAATATACTCTTGTTAAAGTTTTATAACTCAATTCATACTCATTTTCCATTTTGATCCAAAACCGTACACCCGAAACCCTAATTTTGTGTTTTTCATTAATCTAAAAGTTATAATGGCTAAATGTTGTTATAATCTATCCTAACATGCTTAACTAATGTTAATATAACAACTTTATTGATTTTTGAAAGAATTTGGATTAAAAACCTACGTGTTTTCGTTTAAAAACCCTAATTCGGCCCGTTTTGGTTTCTAGCTTTACGAATCGTTATTTTAAACTTTCGTTACGTTAAATCTTCATATTTTATAAGCTATAACCTAAAAATATCATTTAGAAACTTAAAATAAGCTTGCATGGCATTTTGGACTTGTTTTGCAAAAGTATTCCATGCAAGGGGTATATATTGTAACTTTCTGAAACTTATAACTAAAAGGACTATTTTTGCCATATTTCTAAAGTTATAACTATAGGGGTCTATTATGTCACTTTCCAAAGTGCAAGGTTTACTTTGTACATCTTTTAAACTTGAAGGACCAAACTCGTAAAAGTGCAAACTCCAAGGGTATATTTTGCCATTTTTCATTCTTAAGGGTCTAAAATGTAACATTTTGAAAAAGTATAAAAATCATGTCAAAAACATTTAAGACATATTTGATTAACGCTTTTTGGCTTATCATTTCAGATATTCATCAAACGCTTAAAACCGATTATATCGTATCACAATACTAGGGAGCTTCATATTAAGGGATTTCATCTTGGTATTACGTTCTGACTGAGTTGTTGGGTTTACGATTTAAAGTGCCCTAGCTCCTCAAACGTTTACTGAATGACCTCTGAATTATGATGGCCCGAACGGTGATACAATAATTCCAAACTCTCCAATCAAACTTATAACAATATTAAACTCTTAGAATCAAAGTTCTAGAGTACAATCTTCCTAAGACTCGACATATTATCCCAGGTTACGTGACGAAGCTGCTTTCTTTCAAGTTGATATACTTTCCGCCTGAGTAGATAACGTCGTACTACCATACAGACGCCTTTCCTTTGATATACTTTTGCCGTTAATCAGATTTCCCTGTTAAGGTGAAGTTCATAACCTCGCCTTTACTTATTTACATGTTTTATAAACCCGCGAGGGGGATACATGCTTGTTCACAAACTCTTTTACATACTTGTTTATTTTATAACAATGTGATTACTTTTCAAAGACTTAATGAATTCATAACCCTATATTTCCATATTTTGAATACTTTATAAACCTGTGATACCTGCTATAAACCATGAATACAAGTGTTTTCTAAATGTATGTTATCCAGATATATTATTACCTAAGTAGCTTTCAGTGCCATTATTTCCATATCATGAACCATTAATTACTTGCATTGCGAGTGAACGCGAATATTGTTAATAGATCTATTGGGGGTGACGACTCCCATTTCTATACCCATGCTTGGGGTAGCCAAACCCACTATATTTGTCCTAATAGGTAACCTTGGCAAGTTACCTTTTCCACGGGGACATCTGTCCCTAACCAATATCACTATTCACAGACCGTCACTGAATATTTCATTAACCCTATATTTCCATATTTTGACTACTTTATAAACCTATTTGTTGTGCTACCCTCGCTTGATATAAATAGTATTGTAATAAACCGTACTGATGATACAAGTGTTTTCATAAATGTATGCTATCCAGAGATGTTTATGCCTATTCCACGATGCAGATATATTAGTGCTCTAAGTAGCTTTCCCAGTGCCATTCATTATATACATTATTCCAGTATTGAATATTAATTACTTGCATTTGCCGAGGTGGTGAACCGCGATGTTGTGAATTAGATCTTTACTTTGGGTGGTGGGGAGGCTCCCGGAGGGTTGTGGATCGGCTTTGTTGGGGGGTGGACGCCTGGGGCTACCGTTTGGATACCTGGCGCGGGGTAGCCGATAAAGCATATATTTGTTTCTAATACGTAACCTGGGCAAACGAATGTAAGTTTGTTTGTTAAGTTAACCTTTTCTACGGGGAGGATCATTTGTGTCCCTCAAATATGTTATACAACGACTTCCTAGAGAAAAAGATAAATTATGCCGTGGAAAGTCACAACTAAAGTAATTTGAGACATTATTTGGGGTTGGTTCCATATGTTCACAAATTACTTGAATTTCATAATCGACTGTACTGGTCCAAAGATCTCATCTTTTCCTATTGGCATGTCAGCTTACTTATAAGAAATATCACACATAATGAATAGCAAATTAGACGGTCCCAAATAAATGTATATCTTCACTCATTTGACGATAAGCACTAAACTGGTACGAACAACTATGTTGCAGCTGCCTCGTAACGAAATCCGCACTAAGTATTTCTCAAAAGTAGTCACTTAATAGCAGCTCCCCTTAATTAAATTACGGGCCTCGTTATGATTTGTTTATTATAGCCTTCATAGTCACGGGGTATATACGTCTGAGTATGCGAACTACTTCCTTCGTCTTCTTCGTTAACAATTGATAAATATTGTTCGTTCAATTCGTATAAACGATACAATTGTTGAGCCCTCATTTCATCCCTAAATGGATCCATGGAAGCGGATATTGTATGAAATATGAAAGAGATATATGAAATGTATGTGAAATTGTAGTTGTTTTTTGATTTGGGTTGATTATATGCAATGTGTTTAATAAAATTGGGTATTTATAAGTAAAAAATTAAGTATTTTAAAAAGTTTCCATTTCAAAATTTTAAAATATATTAATGTATTAGGTGCACTTGCAAAATGTTGATAGCCGATAAACTTACGGACTCAAGAACGTTCCAAAGACAATATGTCGAGATGATGTATGTAAAGACCACCATGTATCCTACTTTTTTTTTCAATTTATGGTCACATGTGTGATGAAATAATGTTTTCGATTACATTAGAATTACACAACATAAGAAGAAACAATAGAATACCTTAAACCCACCATTCATAATCTTCAAAGAACACATACAAATCTCGACAATTACGTTTAAACCAACACCAAATGGTCCAATAACTCAATATTTAGTCACAAATTACAACATATACATGATAAAAAGAGATGACGACAATCTTTATAATTAGTAGTAGTCCTTTAATGTGATGTTATAACCTTTTTTTAATGTGATGTTTATATAAGTTTTAAAGAGTTAAATACACATCAAATATGTTTATATAACTTTTTTGTGGCATTTTACCTTAGTGTTTATAGGAAGGAGAGGTTGTCTTTACCGACTCTAAAGAAACCAGCTCTAGTTTATTATAGTTTTAAAGAGTTAAATATACATCAAATATGTTAAAACCTCATATAAATTTTCCAAAAAAAAGTATAAATATAAACTTACATAACAAATAAAATTTACACAATATGATACAACAAAATATATAAACAATATTGCATAAACTTTACAAAATAACTTACACTATAAACATTATATCATAGTTTACACAATAAATCAATAACAAATATTAACAATTTAAAAATAAATATTACATATTATGGCCACACAAGCAGTCCAATGGCGACAGCTAGCGGTGGCAACTTTGTCCGACAACACAGCAGCGATGTAAGCTGTGACAAAAAAAAAGTCATGAATTTTATAAAAACCTAGATCTACAAATATATTCAATAGATCTATTAAAAAAACCCTTAAACATAATTTATAATAAAACGTAATGTCTTATGTAAGCTAGTCAAACGTAATGTCTCATAAGCAAGATTTTAGTAGTACCAAGCTTCTCTAAAATACGTACTAATTAAATAAATTAGTGGGTCACTTTCATGATGAAAGAAAATTGAGATGGGATCCACCAATGAAAAGAAATATATAAAAATATCGAAAACAAAAGTTGATTACAGAGCTAAAGTAATGCATAGAGCTTCTTGTATATACTTTCACCTATAATATTATTCCGCTTTCTAAAAAGGTAATAAGGCCCATACAGGCTACCCACCGGCGGCAGTCGTATTTTCGACGACTCAGCGGCGACCTCAATCAATTTTTCCGGCGACCTCGGTGGACTTTGCGGCGACTAAGTGGCGTTTTTTGGTGGGGCAATGGCTTTTTCCGGCGGCAACCTTAAAAAAAAGTTATTATTTTTATAACAAATCTAGATTTACAAAAAGGCCTAAATCATCAGATCAAAGACAAACCAACAGCTTTTACCACCATAATCGAACTCATCACATAAACCAACACATCCACGACTAACCACCATTAGAACCGGTCAATGACAACATAATAGTCACCATGCCACAACTTTTGAGATGAATAAGAGCTGAAACATCATGAAGCCACCAAACACGAAGTTACCAAGTACACCCAAAACCACCAAGCACACCACAACCCATCGAAAAATCCAAAACCACTCTAACATATCGAACCATCAATAGATGTTGGAGAGTCAGAGGGTGGCGGCGATTATAGTTACGGTGGCAGCAGTAATGGGATAATGGTTTAATGGTGGCGGTGGCAAGGGTGTTATTATGTGTGTCCTTACCCTAGAGAGAGAGAGAAGAGGATACAGAGTTTGTATCATGTGTGTGTCTTACCCAAAAGTGAAGTACCCGAAAGTTGTTTCTGCAAGCTAGTTAAAAGTAACCTGGCAAAGATGTACCCACATTTTTCTGCAAGTTAGTTGAAAGTAGATATGAGTCTTTATATCTTTGTACTTATCCTCACCTTACTTATATAAAACGTGGGTCAAATGAAGAGTACACGCAAAGACCAAATATTTTGGGTTATTTTATGTGGTCCAGATTACTTTTTGTGTTGATCGTGTGGTGTTAAGAGCTTGCCAAGTCACATTTCTTTCTCTGTGCTACGCCAACAATAAATAAGTATAATAATAATACTAATAAATAAAAATCAAAAAACAAAAAAATAATAAAAATAAAAAATAAAATATATGCAAAATACATCCATGTTGTTTGCACTGAAAAATACATCCCTCGTCAGAATATAATGGAAAAATATTTGCATCGTTCGTCCTCAGGGATGTATTATGTCTAATGTGTGCCTAACGAAGGATGTAAACTGTCAAAAGTTTTTGTTAGGGATGTATTGTGTGAGAAAGTGCAAACCACAGAGATGTAGTTTGCAGTTTACTCTTTTTATTATGTTAATGTTTTTTTTTCTTTCTTGTCTAGTTTACTACTCCAGTTCGAGCTTTCGCGATTTCGCCTGCGGGGGAGTATTATAGGGTAAATTAGTAGGCCCAAGCCCGGTCGATGAGCTTTGGGTCCATTAGGGTTAGGTTTATGCTACATTTGTACTCTATAAATAATGATCAGTAATAAAGGTTATACCTATAGGGTTTTCATCATTCAACAAATCTTACTTGTACCACATCACACTTTATTGAAGAACAATAGATGCGTTTTGTTTGTAAATATCAATCACTATTGGTATTAGTTTGAAAATAAAGTAAAATAAAACTAATATATTTGAATATAAAATGTCATTTGATATGTTCATGTGACTATGGGAATCAATTTCATATTGTTAAATTAGTATATTTGATTTAATAAGAATCAACCAATAATATTGAACAAAATATTAATTCGATATAGTTTATAATAAATGTAAAAATAAAATTTGTGAGGTATGATAAGCTACAAAGTCACATATCTTCACATGAATGAATGTATAAAACCATTCAATCTTTTCATTTTCATTTTCATATTTGTCTACCAAACATATTTTAATAATTCTCTATGCATATCCGATTCCCATTACTATATACCAAACGCACCCTTAACAACTAATCATTAAAGAAAAAAAATTAGTGAAACTACTAGATTAATGTTGATGAGGTATGGTCTCCTCTGGATGCTTTGGGGGAGGCAATCACTATTAACTCCTAAAATTCCTAAGGCAAAACTACTCCACGTTAGAACGGTCAACTGGAATAGCTGGGGTGACGAAGGCCACCTCAGGTCCAGAGGCAATAACTAAGGAGTAGTATCTCCTTAGGAGGCAAGTTAGTGGCTAGTCCCCTCAGAAGGTAAGGAGCAGCCAGTCAAGAGTAGCTAGTCCCCTCAGGAGGCAAGGAGCAGCCAGTCAGGAGTAGCTAGTCCCCTCAGGAGGCAAAGAGCAGCCAGTCAGGAGTAGCTAGTCCCCTCAGGAGGCAAGGAGCATCACTGTCTCCATTGGAGCTAGTACACTGACGACTGACGTACGATGTACGAATTTCACAGACGTCTGGTCCACAACCAGTACTTGGAACATGAAGACAACTTTGACCTAGAGGACAAAGTCTGATACATGCCAGCGACTTACACGCTGCCTCTAGAAGACAACTTGGACATACAAGACAAAGTCTGATACATGCCAGCGACTTACACGCTGCCTCTAGAAGACAACTTGGACATACAAGACAAAGTCTGATACATGACTGACGTGTTGCCTCTAGAAGACAACTTAGCTCCCACAATGCTCTTGTCTTAGAGCTAAGCCTATGTAGTATATAATGAACTGTTCACACACATGAACAAGAGAGGTGACACACACATACTTCCCCTTACTCTCTCTAGTTTCTCTCACTAGAACTCATACCAAGCATATACTTATCCTCACGCCGGAGCTTGGTCTCGGATTAAAACCCCAAGGCGAGCTAACGGAGTCTTATCTTATTTCAGCTGAGGGCCGAAGGAGATGCTCTAATATCCAAAGGACCATCAGCTGAATCACACTTATGATGACTTACTCACTCAGCTCTAGGGCGAAGGAGATGTTCCAACTTCCGAAGTACTAGCTGCTGAAGCACACTTATAAAGTCTAAGCATCCTTACGGGAATTTGCTTAAACATTGGCGCCATCTGTGGGACCCTTATACCAATCTACGTGTTTTGAGCAACGGTTAGTATGGTGGGGTCTCATCCGGAGATAGGGGACAAACTTGAACAAAGAAGAATAAGGAGACGTTGTAACACCTCTGGGAGAAGTTACTGGTCCCTTTAGACTTGTTCAGGAAGCACCTTCTCTGGTTGATTTGGAATAAAACATCGACGCATTACGAAATGTGATCAAGGTGCTTGATCAGTGGGGTAAGGGAAAAGAAACTCCTAGGAAACTCTTCCTTGGATATTCTAGGACGGAGATTCGAGTGCTCCCTAGGGAGTCCACCACAGAGAAGAGCTTGGAGGAGCTCCTCCAGTGGATCCTGGAAAATTGGGAGGAGTTGAAAGAGGACGTGATCCCCATTGTAGCACCATAGGAATATGTCAGAGAAGAAAGACACTCCCCCTCCGATTGTGCATAGATGATTAAGTCTATGATGGGTCTTCGTTTGAAGGATGGTTTAGTTCCGGAGACCAAGGAACGACATGAGGCAGGCCTTACTCCGGAGGAGGAGCTATAGGTTACCATCGGTCTAGCCCGAGAGAAACCTTCCTCTCTACACATAAAAACAGAATGAAGAAGTTAATTGGTGTATACTCCCCAGTACCACCCAATTCGTTCAGAGACGATGGACGTGTACTCTCTGTCTCCACCCAACCAGTTAGGAATTAATTGGCTTGATCGGAGCTTGCCTAGCTAGTGCTTCATCAGAGGTTTACTCCACCAGCGCTCTATCGGAGCTTGCCTAGCTAGTGCTTCATCAGAGGTTTACTCCACCAGCGCTGGATCGGAGCTTGCCTAGCTAGTGCTTCATCAGAGGTTTACTCCACCAGCGCTCTATCGGAGCTTGCCTAGCTAGTGCTCCATCAGAGGTTTACTCCACTAGCGCTCGATCGGAGCTTCCCTAGCTAGTGCTACATCATCAGTTTACCTAGCTAGTGCTACATCATAAGCTTCCCTAGCTAGTGCTACATCATAAGCTTCCCTAGCTAGTGCTACATCATCGGTTTACCTAGCTAGCGCACCATTGGAGCTTCACTAGCTAGTCTTACATCATAGGTTTAACTAGCTAGTGCTACATCATAAGTTTCCCTAGCTAGTGCCACATCATCAGTTTACCTAGCTAGTGCTACATCATAAGCTTCCCTAGCTAGTGCTACATCATAAGCTTCCCTAGCTAGTGCTACATCATCGGTTTACTTAGCTAGCTCACCATTGGAGCTTCACTAGCTAGTCTTACATCATAGGTTTAACTAGCTAGTGCTACATCATAAGTTTCCCTAGCTAGTGTTCCATGATGTGCTAGGTCTCGATCAGAGGTTTGCTCTACTAAGTTTTCGATCAGGGGTATACCTTGTGTATAACTCGATTAGGGGTTGGCTCTAATAAGTAATTATACGTATCGGATTCGGAGAAGTTATATGACGTTACTCTCCGATAAACTCCAACCCTCACCCCGCGGTTTTCCCCCAGGGGTAGTTTTGAGTCATAACCAATAGCCCCAACCTCATAAGCATGCTCGGTTATACGCTCGTCAAGTACAATACGAGCATATCCATCCTTCTGATGGAATGAATGAAAGCTACACGCTTCCTTCTTTGGAGTAGTCCTTTCACCACCAGAGGCACCGGAGCCCTTCAGAAGAGGAGATAGAGGCTATTCGCCTCTCTTCCGAATTGGGGTGTCTGACTATGGCATGGCTAAGGACTGGTGCCTTTTGTCTTAAATGATAAGAGGAAGCAAAGCCTCTGTAAAACCTTTGCTTTCGTTATCACGGAACAATCAAATAACGTAGGATGGCTTGCTACCTCCGTACGAAAAGGGTAACTCCTACTAATGTGTTCCCCATGGTGAACTTGGTACCATTGGTGGTTAGGCTGAGCAACCTTTGCTAATTGACTCCGCAGCAGAAGGTCGGGAATACCCACCTATCCTTTCGCGCGTATAGGCTACCAGATGACTAGCTACATCGGTAGCGGAATGTACATACACCATAACTACATTCCTGAGTTAGAAATATCAACTCAAAGGACTAAAGTCCATGATACATCACAAACGGGCTAAGCATGTGGAGGGCTTGCACTCCCAGCCTGACAATAATCAAAATATGTGGTTCCGAAAGGACAGCTCCGTGGAGTGATACCTCTCACATCTTAAGGATGAACTACCTCGACTTAGTTTTGACGTTTGTAATGATATTCATAAATGATTGACCCCGGAGTGAGGGTGCAATCTTTGGTAAGAGCAGACTCTCTGGTCAGCTCATGACCTCCTCCGGAGCGGTGGTACCATATATACCTCGGAGTGAAGGTGTAATCTTTAGTAAGAGCTGACTCTCTGGTGAGCTCATAACCTCCTCCGAAGCGGTAGTACCATATATACCCCGGAGTGAAGGTGCAATCTTTGGTAAGAGCAGACTCTCTGGTCAGCTCATGACCTCCTCCGGAGCGGTGGTACCATATATACCCCAGAGTGAAGGTGCAATCTTTGGTAAGAGCAGACTCTCTCGTCAGCTCATAACCTCCTCCGGAACGGTGGTACCATATCAACCCCGGAGTGAGGGTGCAATCTTTGGTAGGAGCAGACTCTCTTGTTAGCTCTTAACTTCCTTCGGAGTGGTGGTACAACCTCCACCTCAGAGTGATGAAACAAATTTTGGTTGTTACACCAGATGGAAAATGCAGCACAAAGACATTAACCAAAGTGTCACATATATTAAAAGCATCAATTAAAGGTGCTACATCAGTACAAACATTGGTAAGGTGTGGGCGCTGGTTTGATGCATATGTTAGTCTGATATGTTAAGTGTAAAGAATAATGTGCAAGTGATCAACACATGTGTTGGGTCGATACGTAATGTGCCACACTGCTGACACAAACACTAGATCGATAGGCACACACACTATGAAAAGGGGAAAACATACGTATATGATGAATGAATGATCATAAATGCATGAGAAAATGTAGACATAATGTCATGACAGGGGAATATGCATCCCTTGTTCAAAGTCGGCACTAACTGCCAGGGAGAAGACACTAATAGGTGCTTGGGTAAACTCGCCACTCTTGAGGAATTTTTGAACAAGTCCCTCGAAGTCCTCTTGGAGGAATCTTAGAACAAGTCTCTTTCACGCTCGATAATGACATTCTTCATATTGTGAATTTCAAACTGTTTAATAGAAGGTTAGTGCTTCAGATCCTCTAGCTTAGTCTCTTGTAAATCCAACTGAGATTTACCTTTAGCAAAACTCTCTTTGTCTTGCTTGGAAGCTGCAAGGATCTCAAGAAGTTCGTTTTCTAGTCTTTCCTTCTCCAAAACAAGAGAGTCTCTTTCGGCTTTGTATTTCTTATACTCCTTGCATCGACTATGATTTACCTTCTCAAGGGGATGGTTGGCCTCCTTTGGTCTGGCTAGTTCAGCACTAAGGTGCTCCACTTAGGAAGGAAGTTGGGCCTCCTGCTCATTTACACAAATAATACTCAAGGTTTGCTACTTAAGATCATTGGTTAGTTGTTGGCATCGGGTTAAAAGTCTGTCACATTGTCTGACCAAAAAGGAGTACCTTAGGTTCATCTCACCTTCATGAGAAATCTTAGACACATTAAAACATTCATACGGTTAGATAGCTCCTTCAGAGTGAGACCCTCTGCCCTGAGAAGCTATGTTGGTGTATGCACTCAATCAAGGATGGTCTTGTACACTTTAGGATCTTTGAAGAGCTCTTTCTTCAGATTGGGAGGATTACTACCTAAACCTTCATCATAAGGATATCCCATGTAATAAGGACTGGGAGCAAAGTGAGGAAGCTCCTTACCAATTTTATCTCCTATGGTATTCCTCACTTCAGCCTTATAATAAAAAATAGCACTCTCAACGTCGTTATAAGTAGCTTAATAATGACTATCATCATCATCATCATCAAACCCACCATTTGGGAACCCTTCGTTTGGGTCAGCATCCTCATTCAACTTATTCATTGTGGCATCCCTACCCTTAGTGACGCCTTCGGGATCTACAAAATATAACATGTTTAGTACAAAGTAGGAAAATATATTTTCCTAAAGAATGAGGGAGGTGAATATGCAATACCTAGCTTGCTACCTCTATCAGAAGGATCATCCTTTGTGGAATTATCTTGAGTCTGAGGAGATTAACATGATTATGACTGAGAGGTGCCTCGGCAAGACCAATAGTAGGAAGCGCATCCGCGCTTCACCCAGTTCTCTGAACAAAGGTCTGGAAAGGGATAACGCTTATGTGACCATCGTCATTTTCGTCTGCATTTACCTGGCTATCCTTGACATACACCGGTTCCAATGTAGCATTAGAGTCAGCATCTGTATCATCTCGTCAGGAAATGAGAAATAACTTAAAATTTAAAACTGACAAATGGGATGAACCCCTATACTAGTATTATCACGACATTTCAAAACTGGATAGCAGCTCTGGTTGCGCCAGACTCGGCTCGGGCTAGATGCTACCCATATCAGACTCTGCTCGGGCTAGACATTTCAGGTCATGCCAGATGGTTCGACTCATTTAATAACCAAAAGCCTCCGGACGAGTCTAGCTAGTACCCCCGGACGAGTCTATCTAGTACCTTCGGACGAGCATATTCAAATGTACTAAACTTTACCAGTGTCATCTCATCTCCAATGATTCATATTCAAATCTTTTACTCGTTTTGCATACCTTTTATATGTGCATAAAAGTTCTGAGGGAGTAAGCATGTGACGCTTGCGATAAAAAAAATTAAAGATGTTATTTTACTACTTCCTCTTAGAACTCTTAGAATACATATAAATTGACCTAGACACCATCAATAAAGAAAATAGACGTGTCACTCATTCTAGAAAAACTCTAAGGAGTTTGAGATGGAAGGATTTGATGACTCGGTTCCGAGGTCGAGCTACCTCTAGACGAGCACCATTAACTCCGGACGAGCACCAATAAGTCCGGACGAACACCAATACCTTCGGACGACCAACAATGAGTCCGGACGAGTCACCTAGACCTCCGGACGAAACCCACTTTCGGATGAAACCAACGCTCTGGACGAGTCACCTAGACCTCCGGACGAGTCACCTAGACCTCCAGACGAGTCACCTAGACCTCCAGACGAGTCACCTAGACCTCCAAACGAGTCACCTAGACCTCGGGACGAGTCACCTAAGACCTCCAGACGAGTCACCTAAGACCTCCGGGCGGGTCACCTAAGACCTCCGATAGAGCCCTCCGGACGAGTTACCTAAGACTCTCATGAAACCTTCCGATCGAAACCCAAAGCCTCCGGACGAGCACTTAATGCCTCCGAACCGGCCACCCGATCGAACCAAAAATCCCTTCGATTAAGCTACTTCCGAATAAACTAAACACCTCCGATCGAGATGTACCGCCGGATGAAAACTAACTCCGGTCGAGATGAAACCCAACTTCGGTTGAAACCTAGTGTTTTCTCCACTTGAAATGCTTTGGTGGTAGATCCGAATGAAACACTCTTGTGAGGGATCCAATCGAAACCCTATAGGGAATAAACCTCAGAGGGAGACCCTAGTAAATCAAAACCCTCTAAAGAATAAACATCTGATAGAGGCGCTCCACGTGAAGCTCCGATAGAAACCTCCAATTCATGAGCTAATAAAATAAAACTCCGATCGAAACCCTCGATTCGTGACTAATAGAATAAACCTCCAATTGAAAGTTATCGCCATATTAAGATAAGTCTGCTAGCCTTATGATGAGGCACTCGCATTGCCAGATGACACTCCCAGATTCTAGTACCAACTCTTTGGCAATACATTAATACTAGACCGGAGGGACATGATGAGGTACATGGCACCAAACTATAAGTGCGGGAAGGGGACTCGGCTCTAGTTTCGACTATGAAGACATGGCGTACAATTCATCACCAAAATGCGGTGTGAATTACCAAGTGGGAATCGCCAACTGAATCAATATTATTCTGAACACTTGTACAATTAAAAGTATCCTGCTAATCTTATCACCTTTCTCATCCAATGACTTGCTAGACCTTGCTTCGAAGCCTTTCTTGATCAGTCTACACTTTTTGGTTGCACCAGAAGATTATTGCGGCTTAGTAGAGGCTTTTCGCTTGGCCGTTGCCTTTGCCTTTGCACTATGTGATCAAGACAAGTGGCAACAGTCTCTTCTGGAGTGGACAACAACAACTGGTGAGACGGGTGATGTAGAATGTGTAGTAACTCACTCTTGCATTAAACCTCCAAAACTATCGGCATTTTTGTGCTCTTTCATTTCTGAACGAAACATTCGAATGATCAGACAAATTCTTAGAGTCTAGTACCAACTCTTTGGCAATGTGTTAATACCAGACTGGGGGGACATGATGAGGTATGGTCTCCTCTGGATGCTTTGGGCGAGGCAATCACTATTAACTCCTAATATTCCTAAGGCAAAACTACTCCACGTTAGAACGGTCCACTGGAATAGCTAGGGTGACGAAGGTCACCTCAGGTCCAGAGGTAATAACTAAGGAGTAGTGTCTACTTAGGAGGCAAGTTAGTAGCTAGTCCCCTCAGAAGGTAAAGAGCAACCAGTCAGGAGTAGCTAGTCCCCTCGGGAGGCAAGGAACAGCCAGTCAGGAGTAGCTAGTTCCCTCAGGAGTCAAGGAGCAGCCAGTCATGAATAGCTAGTCCTCTCAGGAGGCAAGGAGTAGCTAGTCAGGAGTAGCTAGTCCCCTCAGGAGGCAAGGAGCAGCCAGTCAAGAGTAGTTAGTCCTCTCAGGAGGTAAGGAGCAGCCAGTCAGGAGTAGCTAGTCTCCTCAGGAGGCAAAGAGCAGCCAGTCAAGAGTAGCCAGTCCCCTCAGGAGGCAAGGAGCATCACTGTCTCCATTGGAGCTAGTACACTGACGACTGACGTACGATGTACGAATTTCACAGACGTCTGGTCCACAACCGGTACTTGAAACATGAAGACAACTTTGACCCCGAGGACAAAGTTTGATACATGCCAGCGACTTACACGCTACCTCTAGAAGACAACTTAGACATATAAGACAAAGTCTGATACATGACTGACGTGCTGCCTCTAGAAGACAACTTGGCTCCCACAATGCTCTTGTCTTGGAGCTAATCATATGTAGTATATAATGAACTGTTCACAAACATAAACAAGAGATGTGACACACACATACTTCCCCTTACTCTCTTTAGTTTCTCTCACTAGAACTCATACCAAGCATATACTTATCCTTACGCCGGAGCTTGGTCTCGAATTAAAACCCTGAGGCGAGCTAACGGTGTCTTGTCTTATTTCAGCTCAGGGCCGAAGGAGATGCTCTAATATCCAAAGGACCATCAGCTGAATCACACTCATGATGACTTACTCACTCAGCTCTAGGGAGAAGGAGATGTTCCAACTTCCGAAGTACTAGCTGTTGAAGCACACTTATAAAGTCTAAGCATCCTTATTGGAATTTGCTTAAACAAATGTGGAAATCGTCGGATGAAGATTTTACTACTAGAATATCAAACATCTAAAGAGTGATTTTATACCATTAGTCCATTGCCATTTCTAGTTGTAACCCAAATACCCAATCATACATAAGAAAAGACTTGTGGACTGGTTAATGACACCTTTGCATCAGCCACTGCATCCATGATCTAGACTAATAATGAATGAAATGATATTTTTTCCGGCTTGTTATTATACTTTAAACATGGAATTCAGGTCAGCATGATGAGGAATAAGATGGGATCGGTCTGCAATCTCCTGTTTCAGATCTATTGCATATCTCTCTCTAAAATGCATATTGATTTTGTTGTTGAGGTTTAGTTCTTGAAGGATATGGGTTTTGTTGTTGGATGCTTAATCGAATGTGTGGTTTGGAGCTCTAATTTGTAAGTATTAATCTTTTACCATCCACGTATATTGATTTGGGTATGAATTTTTTTCCAATGTTTGACACTACTTTTTTATGTGGGTTTTGTTATTCTGTTAGGGGGTGTTTGGATTAGCGTATATTCCCACCTTATGAGCTTATTTAGTTTCTCTAAAGCTATGAGTACACAGTTGCCATTAGTTTGGGTTAAGCTCAATTTGATAAGCTCATAAGCCAAAAAAATGGGATTTTGAACCTTTCCGTATCCAAATAAGCCCATACGACTAAAAAATAAGCTAATCTAACAACCCCCGTTAATCAATTATCTGATTCCTCAAATTCCAGCCATTGCTTTCAGAATGCAACTTAAACACCTTCGTATTTGTACTTAGCTAATAAATATTTAATTGTGTTACAGGTACATTACCATGTCGGCGCTTGCAAGAGTCGAATGGTGGTGGAATGTACAGAATTTGGGTATTCGAGAGATAAGGTACTATGCATTGCAGGCTCATAGAGTCGAGGTTGTCCGCATCTTGGCGGGGCAAATAATTAGATTTGCAGCCATGGCGGATTGACCCTTCTCTTTAGCTACGGCTTCGTGGCTTTTGGTTGGTAATATTATTGTTGTCTCTTCGATGCCACCGATCTATTCGTTGCCGCCGTTTATGGTGTATGGCGACGTTGATCGGTGTGTGACGATGAGCGCTTTAGGTGTGTGATTCTTATGAACAATATCCAGTACTGTGAACTGAACCAAGATAGAGTTGTTGAGAAGACTCTGGAAAAAAATTGGTTTTAGCGGTTCATGTTGCGGGGCGTTTATCCTAACACAACCATGGAGGTTTTTTCGGCTTATGAATTTATGTCACAGTTCTTTGTAGTCGTAGACTGCCTTTTGCGTGTGTACCCACAGCGAGGCAAATTGCTACATTTGCAGCCGTGGGCTACGTTTACACCGCGATTTGTTTATGCTTATTATGCCCGCTGATGGTTTTTCTTATACAATGCGCTCAGCTTACGGTTTGTTTGCCGTTTGGGAGTGTCTCACACTTTACTGTTTTCCTAAACGCCGTTTGAAACGGCAGGATTTCATGCTGTTTCGGAGCTTCGCATTAATACTGTTTTAAAAAAGGCAATGATGAGTTTATCGGTAATAAGGACTAGCGATGAAGCGCTCTGCATCTTGGCATGGAAACTTCCTAGAGTTGCAGCCATGGCGGATACGTGATGTTTCTCCGATGCTCTACCTTCTGAGCTAATCAAAAAAAAATTATACGACTTTTCTATGCTAAAAGCTCTTCTAGGTGTATGTTTTTTAGACATTTCCCAACCAGACAGCAAAGTGGGAAGAAGATAGGTGGGAACAAGTAGACCGAGGTTTATTTGATGCACTATGTGCGATTACTTGGTTGTATTTGTGATTAACGTTCTTCAACATGTTTAATGCAGGTGTTTGAGCATCAAAGCGGAACCGTGTTAGCACTCCTGCGCAGTGATGTTGACGAGCTATCAGTTCCATTTCCGTGAAAATAAACAAGGTATGTAACATAAAACTTTTGGACATGGCATTTTAAATCTTTAATATTGTAAGTAAACAAAAAGTGTTAAAATCTTGAGAAATAGCCCTTTTTGACCCGTTACATGGCCAGCCTATTGTGCTCAATCTATGTGATCACAGACATGCGGGTACACTAAAAGGACACTGACCAACGACAGGGATGGAGGTGGCAAATTCCATGGAAGAGGCAGAGCAAAAGATAGCAAATTCGATGGCAGTGATCTACATTAACAGTTGAAACAGGTTGGTTGTATTCTCTTTAGTTATATACTATTGCGTTGACATTAGCTGTGTTGGTGATTGATGATCTGCTGACCATTTTACCCTACAAGTAGGTGACAGAATGGGGGCGTTGGGTTAAAAAAATAAGTTTATACATAAGTTAAAGTCTAACATAACTGGAAAAAATGATTTTATCTCAGTGATGCTGCATTTTTCTTACATGTAACATGGTTTAGGAGGTTCGACGCTTAAAAAATTCACTTCAAATGATTTTCAACCCTTTTCCTTTTAAGCTAAAGTTTTTGCACAGTTTGACCCGTCAAATATATAACATAACCCGAATTGACCCATTCATATATAATGGGTCAAAATCGCCACCGAAAACGTAAATTTTTTTGTGTGGCTTGGTGGCTTACGATGATGATATTTGCATATTAAATTTTCCATTTTGGTTTTACCGACACAAGTTACTTTGATTTTTTACAATTTCAATGCAATATGTATGAAATTTCGTTGCCTGCTACTTTTAATTTTTATTTTTGGTTGTAGTATAAAGCTAACGCAGTTTTAGTGTGTTCATTTTTTTTTCTATTTTGCAGTTAGCATGGTGCGGTTGGAGCTGTGGACTGTGCCTGGAGGTGGTTTTATGGGTTGCAATATCATCTAGAGGTATAAGATTCATTATTCTAGTTTTTGTTGCGAAATTGAGTTGTCTGTGCGAAAATAATAGTTTGCGTGATTCAGTGATTTTGGACTAATTGTTAAAATAAAAGGCGGTGTTTGCTTAAGCTTATTTTTGGGCTTACGATCTAATTTGACTTGGCCTGTATTATCGTGTAGCCATGGGTTTCACCTTTTTTTAGTTATCGTGCAGCCATGAATTAACCTTTTTATTGAAAATCAATGACTTTTATAGTATTTATTTTTGCCTAAATATGAGGAAAACATAAGCAATCCCAAACACCCTCTTAGTGGTAGGTTAAATAGTATGATTCAGAGTTTATGATACAGTTAATAATAAACGTGTTTTGTAGAGCATATATTAACGGATGTATCATTTTTTGAATTTCAGTTCGTGATCTGTTACATTTATATGTAGTGATGTATGTAGGCATGATAACACTATATATAAAGTTCAAAAGAATTAGGAGGTTGATTGCATTTTACGAACAGTTGGCAGAATATTTAATCAACATTTCCTATTTTACTTTTAGATAAACATTTTTGAGAGTATAGTAGACTAAATGAACAAGAAGATACATCTGAAATGGAAATTTTTAGAAGCATAGAGTCACCTTGCAGATCATTAACACGTGACGAAATACGTTTAAGAAGTCTTGGTGACAAAAGTAAATCAGATAATAGGTCCTGTATATCTAAAAGTATGTACGTTTAAGAAGTCTTGGTGACATACATGTCTTAATTTGCACCTTCTGTTTTCATGGTCCCAAGATCTAAAATTTTATCGAAGCAAACTTCGAGCCTTATTCAGATAGTGAACATATGCTTAAATCAAGGGTAAGAAATGAAAGTTGGTGAGAGCGTGTACCACTGCGGAAAATGGGTGCTTATCTAATTCCTCCGAACCCAACACCTATAGGATACTGCTATATATCACAAGTAAGAACTGTTTGAGGAGAAATAAATAGCTAAGGCTACTTTAGATAACAATCTGGATCAAAACAAGTCACAAAAGAATATGTAATCATGTTATGCAGTAGTTCAGTAAGCAACAAACAAGCATGTATGTCTTTTAATATATTCTTTTCTACAAGTAAAATGTAAGCGAACATGGTAGCCAATATAAAATCCGGAGACGCAGATGAACCTCTTAAGATTAAAGTGCTAAGGAAATGGGTAGCATTTGGAGGAACAAGGAGTGCTGCTATATTTTTATTGATAAGAATGTAGACGTTTCTTTTTAGAACTACTATGATACTACACATGTTATCGACTTGAACCATAGAATGAGTGATAGAACAAAATCTATCACTTTTTATGTGTAGTAGACCCATTTAACGATTAAAGTGGTGTTTGGATATGCTTAAATAAGCACTTTTAAATAACCTTATGATTTAAAATTGCCTATTTACACTCGAATAAGCTGAGATAACCAGAAGTCGTTCTATACAAAATAAGCTGAAATAATGCTATGCAAAACGAAGAAGGACGGAGCATGGATGTCTTCTGCTACTAATACACCTGATACTGCACGCTTTAGTATATTTTATGTTACTTTTTAATTACATTTGTTTATCGGAGATATTTATTCCTATTCATTTGTGTTAATTGTTTTCCACATGTTGCAGTCTAATACCAGTCTTCTTTCGAAGCCCATGAGCTGCAAGGTGCACCTGCTTCATGTATTGGTAGCAACCGTTCGAACGTTGACGTGCCGGTCACAGAATATCACGAGGTGATGTACATATTAAGAATTCTTAGATTTCGTACTTCCAACATATAAATGATTTTGTAAATTTAGTTAGTGGCACGGTTGATAAAAGTCAGTATGTACTCTCATTCTGTCGATCATGGTTCAAAGAACAGACAAGAAGTAGACACTAGAAAACATTAAGGTACTAATGATTTTGTTGATGGTAGTTGAGATTGTTGGTTAATGTCGTTGAGTTCATGAATGTATACAACAATGGTAGCTCAATTATGTACACTAATTATTTCTTATGATAAGTAAGATTTGTATGTAGCTGCAAAAGTGTGATATGTGGAGAAACATCTCCAAGTAAGTTGCAAGCTTGCTTAAGAAGCCATACCATAAGAGCTTCACAAAAGTGAGTTGAATAAGCCTATAAGTATACGTAGTTTGTTCATTATTTGATTACTGATAGGATAAGTGTATATTATTAACTTTAGGCTCATTGGTTGAAGTAATTTTATGTTAGTAACCATAGTTTTATAAGCTCACAGATTTTAATTTCTGGTATAGAAAGCTTTTTTTAAGTGCTTCAGCTTTCTGGTATAGAAAGCTTCAGCTTTTTTAAGTGCTAAATTTATATGCATGCTATCTTATTTACCCTTTGCTTTATTGTATTGGCAGAATGAATTGCTTCTCAGTATTATTCGAAAGGTTTGTTCCCAGGATATCCGTTTCGTTCACTAGGTATGAGCTTTCTATGAGTCCCTCTGAGCTAAAGTTTTTTTTTCGTTTCCATGAATATATTTCGAATAGGTAAAAAAAATAAGCGATCTCATTGATGCTTATATTGAATATCAGGCCATGGTTCTCCAATGATTATCATTCCGACGCTGTTCAAACCAGTCACTTGCACACGCCCTCCAATCTTGAAAGGTATGTGAAATCTATCAGCTTTTTTCTCATTCAAATTCTCGGGCGGTTTATCTCAACTTCTTTTTTTTTGTGGCCGCTGAATTTTTTAGGAAAAGCATCGGATGTACACATAATTGCTCCAGCTTCTGCCAAACACACGGCACACCCAAATGTTGATCCTGAGGTCTTCCAAATGCGGCATCAACTTGGTGCGAGAAATGTAAGGCAACAATTCGTGTGTCCATTGATTATAAGTCTACGGATTACAAACTACTGCCGAGCAAAACGATATGTTTTTAATAATCTAGATACTTAGCTTACTCATTCTACATATTATACGTATCGACGCAACGCATTTTAGCCCCGCGCTCCGCGGCGAAGCGTGGGCTAAAATCCTAGTTAAAATCTATTTTTAAAGAGGTTGAAGAATTGACTTGCAAAATATGAAAACTAATGGACATTAATGCATTAAATCCTATGCTTGCCACCGACCTCTTTCAATTCATGACACACTCTCAAACTCGTCACTCTTCTATTAAAATTTGTGTTCCATAAATTAACTGGTAGAATAAGCTTTTCAGCCAGGCTCATTTATCCAATTATTTCAAACAATTTTCATGTCCGCCACAAGGTAACTGGATTCATTATACCGTACTTCTTGCCACATAATATTTTTCTTAAATATTTAACAACTACAGTATTTGATATTTATCATATATAATAAAACAAAAAAAATGTGTTTCTGTAATGTTTATTTAAGAGTCAAGATATATGGACGATCATGAGTCATGTACGTAAAAACACAAGGATCCAAGAAAAACCTGTCAAAAATAAGATTGAGACAACAAACATGTTTTTTTAAGAAGCTAAAAATGCTCAACTGATTTAGTGAATAATTCTAAAACTGTTTTCTTTTCTTATTACAGTCAAGCAAGTGTTACTTCCTGTATTCATCGGAAATTATATCAAAGAAAGCTATGGACACCAGACGAGGATGCTATGCTTCTTAAACATATCGATATGCATGGGGACAAACACTGGAAGCCGATTTCAGAAAAATTACCAGCAAGACCCGGTAAAGTTATTTAATTTTAATATTTTTTTATTAATGATTCATTGGTATAAAG
>BQNB010063231.1:0-35768 GCA_026074375.1 Tanacetum coccineum | reverse complement strand
AATATTGATTTCCTCAGTCTCATCACTTTTTCTTTCTAATACTTCTGTTTCATTGCTTTTTCTATCAATGTCAGGAGCAACAGCAGCATCTTTATCAACAATATCATCAAAGAAAGGATCTGCTGTATCTTCTTCTTGAACATAGTGTTCTTCATACAAAGTACCTTCTACCTTATTCCTGCAGTTATCATAGCTACCTGCCACCTAATGTCAATTTCTTCCATAGCATCTTCATCAATTTGTAGCAGGTCTTCATCATCATGAGTTGTAGGCATGGATGCTTGTTGAGAAAAGAAGGAACATATGATTTCATCTGAGTGAGAAGCATAGTTAGGAGCAGTGGGAACCTTGCTTGAGGCAGCTTGTGTATATCCTTTTGTTGGTTCAGCAGTACTTTGTTTCAAAGTTGACAGTATATCAGTGTTTCATTAAGGAATATCGCGCCAAGGTAGCTGGCAAGAAGATTTTGATTTCTGAAGCGACCATTCGAGCTGACCTACTCTTTGATGATGAAAATGGAGTTGATTGCTTTCCTAAGCAAGTTATTTGGGACACGCTCAGAGATTACACCCTTGACTCCATCCATGTTAGAGGTAGTAACAGCATTGGCAGCGGAGGAAGAACATAGTACTAGTCCTCATTCTAAGGCTGCGAGTTCTGCAAGGGATGCTCAAGGTACCCCTTCTCAAAGTGCTGCTCAAGCTAGTATTTCCCAAGGTACTGCTGACGTTCAAGGTACTGATAACTCACAAGGGACTGCTTCTCTACAAGGTACTGCTGCATCTTTAGGTACTGCTCGTTTACAAGGTACTGCTGCTATACCTACATCTCCCAATGATTATACTCCCACAGATGCGTCTCAAACATCTGGAGGAGATGAGGGACTTTTAGATATATATGCTTTGAACAGGGAAGTTAGGAGGCTCAAGAAGCAAACCCTTTCTCAAGCTAAACAGATTATCAAGCTCAAGGCCAAGCTCAAGAAACTGTCCAAATTCGTACAGCCAGTGGTCAAGCATCATGCTTTTTGGGTAGAAAGTCAGAACCTTAAGAAGCAAAAGAGACGAAGAAAGAAGCAAAGGAAGAAAGTGTCTTCAGTCAAATTGGGGAGGAATAAGGAAGAAGGTACTTTGTCTGAAGAGCACTATGTTCAAGAAGAAGATACAGCAGATCCTTTCTTTGATGATATTGTTGATAAAGATGCTGCTGTTGCTCCTGACATTGATAGAAAAAGCAATGAAACAGAAGTATTAGAAAGAAAAAGTGATGAGACTGAGGAAATCAATATTGAGGAGAAAGAAGCTTCTAATGTAAAGAGTGGAGATACAGAAGAACTGGATTTGGAGACAACTCAAAGTACTGCTAGACAGGACTTTAAATTTTCGTTGATGTAAAGGTCCTTCAAGTCAATTCGTTCACTCAAGAAGATAGGTCCTAAAGAACAGTTCAAGATGATGAACTTCTTGATGATATCCTTCTCAATGACAAAAGGATTAAGCATTCCTGGTCTATGCAATCTCAACTCAAAAGCTCAATTCAAGCTAACTGAACCAAATGAAAAAGGTAAAGGGATATTGGTTGTAAAGAGCCAAAAGGGAAGAATGAATCTTCAAAAATCAGAGCTTTGGAGACTGCAACATGACTGAGGAAATGCTAGAAAGCTCAAGAAGAATAGAAAGCTAGAAAGAAGAGCGAAAAAGGTTGGAAGATTTGAAGAAACCAAAGCCAAAGACTATTTCGAAGAAACCTACATCTCTTGCACAAGAACGGACTCAAATGATGAATTTCTTAAAAGGTCAAGGATACAAGAATTTGAAAAAACTAAGGTATCCACAAATGAAGGAACTGTATGATAAAGTTCAAGAATCTATCAAAGATTCCTTCAAGGATTTTATTCCAATGGATTCAGAAAAAGAAAAGCAGATGTTACAAGAAAGAGATGCAAAGAGACTCTTAAGGAAGAGAAAAGCTACAGTTATAGAAGAACAGCCATCAAAGACAGCTTTCATTGAGGCATAGAGACAATGAATGAGCTCAGAAATTATCTTAGGATTGTAGACTTTGAGAAGAGTGCACAAGATAGAGAGTCACTGGAAGCAATCTCTATGATTACAGAATTCAAGGTCATTGACTCACCCGATGGAGAGTATCTCATAATTTATAGAGCAAATAGTCATTTCAGAGCTTTCGACACTCTATGGGAGATACTGCACATTTTGGATAGACAGGATCTACATCATCTATATCTGGTTGTACAAGACTATTATAAGCATATTCCACCAACCGGGTTAGGATTGATACTTTTGGGTGATCTTACAACCATTTGGGAGACGTCTACAACAAGTGCTGATGACTTCTGGAAGAATCAAGAAGATTGGGAAATTGTAAGATGGAGACTTAATGAATCTTCGGGAGTGCATACATTGGAGTTAGAGGATGGTACAATGATTCATATGCTGACAGAAAGAAGATATCCTCTATCAAGAGAGCTAATGATCAGGATGCTAGATCATGGTATGGAAGTTGAAAGATGGGTGTGGACATAGCTATCACATTGATACATTTGGTTTATTTTTGGGACAACTGAAGTGGTGATGATCTTAAACAACTGGTATGTTTATCAAAAATTTTCTTTTAGTAACATATCTTGTTTTGATAAAAAAGGCTTAACTGTGAAAAGCAGGACCTTATTCAAAGTACTGCTAGTTACAAACAAACAGTACTTTGTTGTAAAGTATGTAGTTAAAAACTTGGTTTTGAAATAAATTTGAAGTTTTGAGTGTGCAACAAGGTTTTAAGGCAAAATTGTTTGGAATATAAAACTGTTTTAAGGGATTGGTGTTGATTAACCTCATCTCAGCCACATGTAATTTAATTCACCATATCTAACAGATATAAGGAATTGACTAGTCAAATCAAACAGTTTTGTTATAGAAATCTCAAATCTGTTGATGGTTGACAATTTACCAAAACATTGTATGGTGTTCAATACACCTTGTAATTGCACTGAAGTATTGGTCTAGCCTGAGAAAAGGCTACAGGTAAAGGATTTATCAAATCAGTTATGGTTGTATGACTTACAAAGTCTATAGTATGTCAACACTATGAATTTCATGTTGGTGTTGAAGTGGTTTTCAGTTCACCATGGATTATTCCTTATCATAGGTACAAAAGAACTGACTAGCCAAGAGTGAATGGCTATTGGTAAAGGCTATAAAAACCATTTATGTTGCTGGAAAAGACCTTACAGCTGATCTGTAAGAAGAATCTGTTTGATGCAAAGAAAATAATTTTGAGGAAGTGTTTATTGTTCCAAGAAAGAGGTTTCATTTTCAAGTTACTCAACCAGATTGTATACAAGATACTACCTTAGAGGATACATTGAAGACTTGTATTGATGCTGAAGAAAGATGTTTCAACATCAAGATATTGAAGTCAACGCAATAGAATTCAATTTAGGGGAGGATTGTTGGGGAAATACAAGTAAAGGTCAAGTACTGTAAGTTAAAGGTCAAAAGTACTGCTGCTTAGTAAGGAAAAGTCGGAGATAAAATATCTTGTTTTAATATAGGAAACTTTAAAAAGGATAAACAGTTAACATTTAGTACTTTCATGTAACAGTTTCATTGTGATTAGTATTATTAGTATTTGTGTCATACATGGACTGTACACCTATAGTGTTATCCTTAGTTTATAAATGGTTCTCTAGGGAAGGCTGAGGACAACACAACAAACAAAACAAAAAGCATTAGTTAGAAGTATTAGAGATAAGTATTGTATTAGGGATCTGCAAACTTAGGCAGATTCAACGTGTGGTAATACAAATCGTTTGTTAAATTATTGTGTGTTCTTCTTGATACTGTTAACTAGTTTCCGCATAGTTAATTGTATTACATCAGTGTTTCATTGTTATCGACTTGGATTTATTCAAGGAAGTAACATCCTTTACAGGCTAAAGGTTTATTATACTGAGGTATATCGATCCTACAGTAACCAGAATTGATTCTTCTTCATCCAAGTCATCATGTACTAAGGGTGATGTCTTAGAGGGTTGAGGAGTTTCATCAAATGTTTCAGTGAATGATCTTCGTTTTCATGGTGGTTTATTAAGGGACGCTATAGGCTTTGCTATTTTGGGAGTAACCTAAAAAGACACCTTCGTATGACTTTGGGTCAAACTTAGTAAGGTAGTCTTTGGTGTTTAAGATGAAGCACTTGCTTCCAAATACTCTAAAGTAATCAAGAGTAGGTTTCCTACCTCTCAAAAGTTCATAAGGTGTTTTACCTAAGATGGCTCTAATTAGAATTCTGTTAAGAATATATGTTGAAGTATCTACGATATTACACCAAAATTTTTGTGGTAACGATTGTTCATTCAACATTGTTCTACTCATTTCTTATAGTGTCCTATTTTTCCTTTCTACCATGCTATTTGATTGTGGAGTGCGTGGAGCTGTGAAGTTATGCGTAATACTGTTAGCATTACAAAACTCTTCAAATTGCACTTCATTATCAAATTCTTACCTATGGTATGTCTAAATTACACTCTTGAACATCCTATTTGATTTGTGAATTTTTTACTAACGATTTCAAAATTGCTCGAAAGCCTGTTTTTTATTTTAAGAAATCTTGGTCCAAGTTACTAGAGTAGTCATTTACTATCTAAACTAGGTGTAAAGATTTCCTTTGTAACTCCGTAAGATGGACTGGACCGAGAGATCATGATGAAGAAGTTATAAGCATCTAGTGTTGAGATATATTATTTGCTTTGTGACTGCGTGACCTTGTTTTCTTATTTTGAACGGCATCACAGAAGTGTTGATCAAACTTACGCTTAGAGTAAGTTTTTAATAATTCCTTAGATGCTAAGATTGAATGAGGGTCGCATAATAGCTGAACTAATCCTTGTTATGCCACAACGTGGAGTTTTCATCAATCGTTCCAAGACAAATTTTGTCTTCTGGCTTATTTCTTAATTTCATCACATATACGTCTTTCTTCCTAATATCTCTACCTATAACCTTACCATCCTTAGTGATTTCACTATCATGTTCAGAGAAAGTTACTCTACCACTTATAATTACATTTTGTGTCCTATACTTAGCAGTTAAATCTTAAGTTATATAAATGTTGTCATTATCTAGTTTGACAGAGTCTTTCAAAATCGCAACATTTTTACAAGATGTTCGCTGAAGCTTACTACCAAAAATAAACTTCCCTCTGTTGTAAGCCTTTGTGTTGAGAAGAGCTTTCTGTTACCCATATGTGTTTAGGAACATCGCTATCTTTATCATCTGGGTTCCCCAATCGACTCCGCCTATCTTATTTATATATGACAATAACTCAAACTTTTGGTCCGCATATCTATGGACAAAGTTGTTAGTGCTAAACATCCCTTGCATTTGATGCAATTGATTGGGATGTGGAAATGGAGGACATATTTTCCATGGCATGTAAATTTGACATTGGAAGTTGTTCCAAGTTATGGGAAAGCCATGAGGTTGGTTTTTTCGACCAACATTTCTTTTTGGTTGAGGTGTCTTAGAACGAGGATATTTATTATTGACTCTTCTAGGTGGTGGAGTTTTTGACCTAAAATTTGATTTATAAAATCCAACTCCGGGTTTTAACGTTGGTTTATAAAATTGTTTGACCTCATTATCACTAGCAACAGGAATTTTAACATTGTTTACCATTATGTGTTTTGGTCTAGGACCCAAAATGGATTTTTGAAAAGAAACGGATTTTTCAGATTCTAGTGAACAGACAGGCGGCCCCTTGATTTCTTTGGGGGTCGTCTGTACTTTATGGGGGCCGCCCATAATATTTGGGGGACCACCACCAGAGTATGTTTCTTTCTGAGATTTCACAAATTTTATTTCCTTAGACTTACCAGCTGATGCTTCACATGAATTAAACCATAAACCCAATTTATCACCGAATGATTTTTGATTGCTTAACATTTCATTTAAGCAATGTGTGCTCTTTTCAAATTTAGTTAGTTTAAGAGCTTTTTCTTTGAGTTTTCCATTCTCAGTTTTAAATGATTGACAATTTGTACATTCGAGATCAACTCTCTTGTTTTTCTCTAATGTAGACAATTTTGATTTTAGTTCACTAAGTTCGTTTTCTAAACTATTTCTAATAGCTTTTAGCCGTTTGTTCTTAGTGATTATTTTCAAACTCATCTTGAAAAGTTTATCATACTCATTATCTAAAGTAAGATCATCTATTGATGAATTTTCATCACTAAAGTAAGAGGAATCGGAACATTCCTCATTTGATGCTTGAGCTATGAGACACGTCTCGTCTTTGGTCTTCTCGTCATCTTTTTTACCGCTGTCACTCCAAGAACCTCCGACGAATGTTCTTTGGTTCTTGTCTTTCGGTGGTTTTGAATATTCTTCAATAAGATGATTTGGATCACCGCATTTAAGCAATTTCTATTCAATATTGTTCGTGTGATTTCTCCGGTTTCTTTTGGAACGTCTTTTTGTTGTTCCGTGGTTGTCTTATGAATCTACCTCTTCTCTTGAAGAACTTCTTGAAGTCTCTAACCGCCATGACGTATTCTTCGTCTTCACTTCCAAAAGTCGAACACTCTAATCATAGATTTCTTTCTTCGCTTTTAAGCAAGAGTTTCTTTATCCCTTAGCTTTGAATATTTCATGAATCTTTCTTGATGATAATTTCGTGAACTTTGAAATTCCCGATTGAGTTCATCAAGTGGACGTGATGTTAATTTTTGGACTCTTCAATCGCCGTGACCTTTGTCTCCATGTAGATGTTATAGCCCTAAGAAACTTCCTAACATTAATTCTTTCTAGAATAACTCATCATCAAGAACTTTTTTCTTGATAGTAATAATATAATAAATCTAGCAATAACGCACTATCTTAGATTCGTCGTCTGAAAGTGGACAAATGGTTGTACAAAAGGGTGCATCTTGTTATCTTTGCCTTGGTTATTACCTTGATGGGTGATTAGCACAGTTTTAAATTTTTTTGGCTTTCTTTACACATGAAACAATGCTTTAAATATCTTTTTGGCAAACATTGTAAAATAACCATGTGGCTTCGTTATTTTTGCAAGCTCTTTTTAAGATCATCGACTTTGTTTTTTCAGAGGGATAACCTCATCTATTTGGTTTCCCGATTTTGTTGAATAGGTGAAAAAGCACCGTTTAGTATCTAACATGCCAAGATCAAGATCTTTTGATTTAACTATGATTGAATCTATTTTTTCAATAAATAAAACTATCACTTTCAAAGAGTGGTGGTCTTTGCATGGATTGCCCTTCTAGATATTTGTCAGAATTCATAGATCGATCCATGCTTTAAAATATAGTATATTTTAAAAATCTTGAGTGGCCTCGGTTTCTGATACCAATTGTGAAAACTAGAAGGGGGTTGAATAGTTTACAGGTTAATTAGCGTTTTAAAATTTTACTTCTAAAATTGTTAGATTACTTAGTATCTGGTTCAACAATTCAACAATATGAACCCATTACAATAATATCTAATTGTATGATCTAACAAGCAATATAAAGAGCTAAAGAAAGAACGATCAATCAAAGACACCAAGTTTTCATCGTGGTTCGGCTACGAAGTCTTCTTGCCATACACACTCCCGGAGTATCTAACTCGAGATTTCACTATGTCAACAAGCTCCTATAGGCGGAGAAAACGTTTACACGTCGCTTACGAATATGTTATTTTAGACACCAAGTAATGTCTGATCTAATCTAGCTAGAACACTCTACCACTTCACAGTAATACCAATATAAGAATCTACATATCATATTCACACAAATTAATTTACACAATTACACAAGTATAATCAAAATATAGTTAGAATCTTAGAAGAAGAAGGGCGAATTACTAATCTATAACACTTCAGTTTCTTGGTGAATCCGAGTTGTTCTTTCTCTTTGCACTTGATAGATATGAAAGAAGAAGATAGAAGATAGATTTGATCACTGGAAAAAAGATTAAAACGATGTTAGTACTCAAAGTCTTTCGTGAGGAGAAGAAGATGAAAAAATGTTAGCATTGAGATCGGTTTTTTTTTTAAGTGAGGATTTAAGTGTGAATTTATAGCAGGATTTCTCAACGGTCAGCTGGTGGCGGTCTCGGCGGTCCCAAATATATCTGGGGGCCGCCTAGCCACTTAGGGGGTCTGCCCTAGACTGACGCTCAGATTTTGTCCTTTATGTGGGAAAGATTTATCTGGCGAGTTTTTATTTCGTTTGGGGGAAATTTTGTAATTTCCAAATATGCTGTTTTTAAATAAAACATTATTTTTATTTGATAAAACTATTTTATGTAATTATGTAAAAATATAGTTTTGTAGAAAAGTGATGGATTAAGAAAGAAAAATATTTTCTTGATCACTAATTAAGTTTAATGATTTATTTATCCATACCTTAAGTGTTATATGTCGAAATGAAATTTTACGATTAATAACATGTAAACGTTTATTTTTATTGTAAATGTTTTTACATTTTGTCTTTTTTCAAAACGCAGAGAAGTCGAAAAATATAAATAACGTTTTTAAGCATTATTTGTATTAATAGGAATTTCTTTGCGTTATTGTTCTTTCAAAGCCTGTTTTGCATGGTATTCTTTGTTAAACAGATTGCTTACAGCGATGATAGCTTCCTGACGAGCGGCATCGTCTATATCACATTGTTTCTGAACAAACTCTTTGATTTCTTCGACGGTCTGTGGGAGAGAACAACTCATTTTTGAAAATGTATGTGAAACTTGTGTGTGAAAGTTGGGTGAAAATATATGTGAAAGTTGCGTATTTATGGGTGAAAATGCATGTGAAAGTTAACTATTTATGGGTGAAAAATTGGGGTTTGAAATTTGTTGCCGTTGAGATATTTTTATTTAAATTTTGTATTAATAAATTTTTATTTCCTTGTTAATTCTAAAAAAGTATATATATGTAGGTCGTCTTACTGAGGCTAAAAGGTCATCTGTAGATCGTCGGAGAAAAATAACTGATGTGGCAGGAAAAATGTAAGTCGTCTGATGGTCTTACCGTGCTTAGCCTTAATTTATAAGTCGACCGAGATTGACATAAATAAAAAGTATTAGTACGATGAGAGTAATAAATAATTCTTAAAAGTTAGGAAGTAGGGGTAGCTAGTAAGCGTACAAGTGAAAGGTGTTTTTAGTGTGTGGAATTGAATAAAACGTGATCTGTTTTCTTCTTGTGTGTCAGTTAGGTCTTTGACCATCTTTATAATGCCAGAGAATGAAGGGTTTAGAACCCCATCTTCTTCTCCTACTCTCACCCCCTTCACATATCTTCTTTTGTCTTCTACTCTTTCCTTTTCTTAAATCATAAATGATGGTCTTAATTTACTGTTGATGTTTTAAAGTTAGTTTATGGATGTCGAATATGTTATGTTTTCAAGTAAAAGAATATGTTGAGAGCTTATATCTTAGAAATAGGGGTTAAGGACATGATGACAATGCACGCTTTTAGATAATGTATTTCGATGACCTTATGTCGGTTGTACAGAAATTTTATTTGGATAATTCAAGAGATACTAGTTTTAAGTACATGAAATCTAAGAAAAACATAAATACTACTGTATCTTGATTGTTGTATGTTCAAGTATTCAACAGACACAATAAGTCCTTTTATCAATGAAGTTGTTTTTTCACTTACTTTTGAAATAATTGGCATGAAACACCTTGTTGGCAAGAGAAACGTGATTTGTTGGTCCCTAGACCCTTTAATAGGACACTTGTGCCAATGTGGCGCCACCTCTTTGGTCTCCACTGTTCATCGGGACGAAATTAAGTTAGCTTAAATGAGTGCGCTCCTGGCCCCTAAACACGCAATCATATTATTAGTCGTGTATAAGTCAAGTCAACATTCAACATTCAAAGTCAAGACATTTATATTAGTTATTAATTTGTATTAGGTCTAAGCCTATGATCATGATTCTAGAATGATCTCGTGTTCTTCTTTTCCTTTCAAGATTCTAGTATGATATTTTACGAATGACCTACCAACTGCTTTATTTATTGAGTTTCGTCGGCTTGGTAACGGTCCGAAGATAAGTCAGTCAAATTCAACATTCAAGGTCATCAGTCAATAGTCAACATTCATTAGTTTAAGGACTATTTAGTAGTTATTAATTTGTTCTTAGGCTAAGCCATGATCATGATTATAAAATAATCTCTGGTATCTTATATATATAGGATAGTTGTTATCAATTATGAGAAAGCAAATCAATTAGCCTTCGAATATGGGTTTTATCAATTCTAATAGACACATCAAGATGAATTGAGAGTTTTTGGATGATACATCAAGATTAATTGAGAGTTTTAAGAATGAAATAAAAATAACAGTGAATACATAAAGTTAGAAACATAATTCTACGCTTATCTTATTTATTATAAGAGAAGGGGAGAATTATATAAGAGTAAGTGGGAGAATTATGTTTCTAGGACTGTTTACTGTGAAGCTTTATCATGATGGGGTATTTCAGGTTAACCCTTTGGAGTATGTTCAATTCGATAATAAGGTCATTGATGATGTTAGCTTCGATGGTATGTCATTCAAGGATATTTTTTTATTACCATTAGAAGGTTAGTTCTTGTCAGTCCAATTAGTATGTATTACAAATAATCAATAAGTGAGCACTCATGCTTTGAAATTGCTTGAAACTAATGAGAATCTTTGTTCGTTTGTGAAAGCTTGTTATGAAAACAACCTTAAGATTGATTTGTTTACACAACACATGGATCATGGCATTTAGAAATGATTGTCGCGGGATCTCCATCCTAGGACTGTTAGTCATTTCAGATCCGACTCAGATGTTGAGACAAATCACCCATTAGATGATGTAGCTCATGTCGTTGAGCAATTTGAACATGAAGATGAGTGTAATGTAAACATACTTAGGATGACCACAAATGACCCATGGCTAAAAAAAACTGGTAGAAAATGGTACTTTTATTGAACAGACTGAGAATCCAAACCCTAAATTACAGAAGATTTTTATTAGGGTTGAGGATCGTGTGTGAGAGGTAGAATTAAGTTTAAAGCCAAAGAATGTGTTGATTACTTCTTTCCATTGCATACCACCTTGGCAATGAGTGCAAACAATTATTAGGAATGAGTTTTAAAATCCCCACAAAGTTGAAGCATATGCTTGCCATTCTGGTGTTGCAGCATGGCTATCATTTGTGGGTACATAGCAAACAAAGACCCATAACAAGCTTTAAGCGTTTTGTGGTAGGGATGTCAGTGAAGGTAAGTGTGCTGGTTTAAAAAGTAAGAAACCCAAAACAATTGATGATGAAGAATGTGAGACTAGCAAACAGGGTAGTAAGAAGGGTGATGGTAGGAAAGCAGTGAATGAGATACTTAACAAGGCTGTTAAGGAAAGATGGGATAAAAAGAAGGAATGTGAGAAAAAAGGTCTCTAAACAAGATAATTGTCCCTTTAGGTTGTGGGCCTCATGGATGAGTACTAAAAAATCATTCCAAATTAAGAGTTTATACCCTGACCATAAGTATTGCAGAAATAATACAATGAGGCATTGGTTACTTATAAATGGATAGCACAACACTATGCTAGGGACATCATTCAGAACCCAAATATGAGCATTGGATTCATGAAAGACATAAGGGATTTTTTTATAGATGTTAGCTTGGGTCAATGCCAGAGGGCAAAGCAGTGTGCTTTGTTTGATCATGAAGGAGGTTTAGTATGAAAGCTGGACCGCAATTGTTCAAAGTATGCATGATAATTAAAACCATCACGAAATGTTTCAAGTATGTATTGCCCAATGAGTGATTACGATTACTCTAAGTTCATGAAACCGATGCACTATGTACCCATCGTAGGTGTCCCCTCCAAGAACACCCGGGCAGTAATGAAAACCATATGTACCCATCGCAGGTGTCCCCTCCAAGAACACCCGGGCAGTAATGAATATGTACCCCTCGCAGGTGTCCCCTCCAAGAACACCCGGGCATTTACTTGTAGTTATCCGTTCAATCCGCTTAAGCTAATCCGTAATCATTTCAAAAGTAAAGTATGTATTTGTGACCAAAAATGAAGTCAAGTAATGTATCTCATAGCGAGCTATGTAAATGAGTGTGTAAACCAATTTGTAATCAACCATGTAAATGCATTTGCAAACAAGCATAGTAAAACATGGGGCTATAAACTCACCTCGATGATGTAGAATGATTGGCAGAAATGCACATATTAAGCATAACACGAACGGAAACCGGAACGGCTAGACCAAGAAGTTGCGGTTTATCTTAACGGCTATGACTCACTAGCCTAGGATAATGTATTTGGGTATTCCGATGGATAGTCACATCAACGCGAAACGTTGATGAAAGATTTAGATTTCAAGTTGTAATAGTTTGATGGTTGGTTAAATAAAATAAATCGAAAAGTAAACACAAAGTATGTAATATATTCCGTATATATTGTTGGAAAATTTTAGTGAAAAATGTGTTTTCACTAATTTTGAACATAGATAATTATTAGTAAATATAATTATTAAGCAAAATGTATATAATACACGACATGTATTATATATAAAGAAAGTACTATATAAGAGACGAAAGAATAATAATTAAAACACACATTTTGACACGTGTTCGAAAATCACCAATTTAATTAATAACAGTTCTCGTATAAAAAGTAAACGCACGTTTTAAAGTTACAAATCATGTAAACGACTTTTTCAAAGCTTTTATAAAAGTTATACTTTTATCTTCTAGTCGGAAATATTATAAAATCTTATTTTATAATTTAGTATTTTGTTTCCTTGACGGATTTATATTATAATTTAATTATAGTGAAATGACTTTAATATAGTATATTAGATTGAATTTGGCTTGTCCTATTCGTTTGTAGGACGTTTCCTATTTTTACAAAACTCAGTGCTTTTTCCTTTTTCAATCAATCCGTATTGCAAACACCCGCGTGTTTTAAATATATTATATTATAATATATATTTTATATATATATATATATATAATATACATTATATATATAATTATAATTGACATATATTATTATTTAGATATTTATATAATAAGATTACACATAAATATTATTATTACATACATATATATTGTCCAATTATATATATACATAAGTATATACATAGTATATACATAGTATATTACTTAGTATATACATAGTATATACATAACGTATATACTACGTATTACATACTATATACATAGTATATATATGTATATATATATATATTATATATATATATATATATTATATATATTGATCATACTATAGGGATATGTAGTCTTGTATTACATACATAAGATATAACATAACATAGATACAGATTATATATACATACATATATATACTATAAATATTTATAATCATACATAATATATTACATACATATATCTTATATATATATATTATATATCGATTTATATAAACAGAATAATGATGATTATTTGTTGATATAGGTTATATGTTGTTTGTTTATGATTTGGTTTGGTTTGGTTTGATTAAGTATACGAGATGCACTACACAAATCTGAGTCAGGAAATCTAGACAAGTCTCAATGTTAAGGATTAGACAAAACTCAGTGAGGTGTCCTAGACAAAACGCAGTCAAGAAGCAAAGACAAAACGCAATGTAGAAAATTTTATGCCAGGGATTCTTTCCACCAAAACGCAATAAGGGTCTTCAACTTGGGACAAAACACAGGACACAAACCGTAATAAGAAGGAGACAAAACGCAGTGACGTGTCTTGGGCAAAACACAATCAACCCTTGAGACAAAACGCAATCAAGAAATTAATTGGGCAAAGTTTCTCCTAGTCAAAACGCAATGAGGGTCTTCAACTTGAGACAAAACGCAATAAACAAAACGCAACCTGTATTGTTAACCAAAATGCAATACACAAAACGCAACTGACAAAACGCAACTGCTGTACTACACTAAAAGACAAACCGCAGTGTACTATTCTCTGACAAAACGCAGAGACAAAACGCAACTAAGAAACGTCTTCCAGGGAGACAAAAAGCAATTTCCAAAAAAGCTTCAAATCACTAAAAATCACCATTTTGAACGTTTAAGCTTGGATTTTCTTGCACAACTTGGTACTAGAAGGCTAAAACTACTCTAAAAACACTAACTTTAACACCACAAACGTGAGAATCAAAGAAAGCTAATGTGAAAACCATAAACCTTCAAAAACAAAATTTTTGATTAATTCTTCCAAGAGAAACGCACATACAATCTAAGTAATCATCCCATGTGCTCTGATACCAATTGTAGTATATTGAAAATCATAACACAATCAAGGATTAATGGTTGGTCGATTCTAGAGAGAGAAAATGAGAGGTTCTAATGAGAGAAAATCACTTAGTGTGTGTTTGTAATATAATGAACAACCAACCCCTCTCCATGGCTGAGAGGGGGTTTAAATACATGAGTTATTAGTGCCCTAAGTGGGCTATGGAGTGGGCTAACATGTGGGTAAAGACCTGACCCAACGCCATAAGTCATACGGTAACTAAACGATAAATATTAGGACTACGAGCTAGCCTATGCTAGACATAACACGGGGTGACCGAGTCTTTTTCATGATCCTAACACTATTACCACAGGGACCAATAGTGTAATTTTTGTTAAATATTGGTTCGGGACTCGTTTAGGATAGTTAACGATTTATTCACAACACCAAAATTACACTGTTGCGTTCAAAATGATTTTTCCATGAAATATGAGTATTTATACGACTAGAATTTTATAAATGTTTTATAAAATTTATTTAAATGTCTATTATTTATTTGGGTATCACTGATAAACCTTGTCCGCAAAATGAACTCTAACTTGAATATTCACGTTTTTAATAAACGCTTTTGAATAAATTGTTAAATAATTGATTAAATACTTTTATTTAATAAAAAAAGGTGATAATTAAATATAATTTAATTATTTTCATGTCGGTACGCGTTGTTTTCGTTTTCAAAATTTTGCGAGGGTATTTTAGTCATTTTCTGTTTGTTTTCGGGTCTCGAGCAAAACTAAAAAGTTGTCCGGAATGTCGTTTTACATCAAATTGCTTTAGAGTCCGAGTCGTGAAAACGTGATTTAGTGGGTCGTTTTTTATAAGTCAACTTAGGACTAACATATATCTTCTCGTTTTCAAGTCAAATAAGTTAAAAATAAATTTGCACATGAGAGATATGTAATAATAAATATGATTTATTATTTAAATATGTTCTGAAAAATTACCGGTTACTCGGTAATCGTTTTTAAGTGACAATAAAAGATCAAAAGCCAAAAAGTCAAGTCGGACCCGAAAAGTCAAAGGGTAAAATAGTCATTTAAAATTATGAAAATTGCCAGTTGTTACAGTACCTACCCCTTAAAGAAATCTCGTCCCGAGATTTAATTTGTGTTAACCGATTGTGTGACTAAGAAAGGATTTAAGATTTAATAAACCAGTTCTAAACAAGACGCTGATAACTTTTTTTTAGCAAAATTCAATGTTCCGACACTTCTCAATTTACCAAAAATTTTGGCTAGGTTTGACCAGGATATTTAATCCATCAAAATAGGTATCTCAAAAACAATATCACTACATGTCTTATGACTGATATAAACGCGTTATAAAGAAGGTCCCTTATTAGCATCGAAGGAGAAAGTGTAGTCGCGTGGGTATGTCTGTATAAGGTTTTAAATGTCCGAGGACGGAGTCTCGTTTTTGATATTTGTAATGTTCGATGATTCACATCAATGAGGCTTATGAATGTAAGTATTCAACTTACTTGGCAGTACTAGGATGTATCGCGACCTAAGTCTTCGTACTAGTGGCCCGAAATGAATAGTTCGACTATCTCTTTCGTCGATAGGTGTTCATCCGATTTAAGGGGGGTTGCATTACCTATTGGAGAAAGTTATACAAGCTGGGATGTATCGTGACCTAAGTCTTCGCACTAGTGGACCGCTCCAGGACCCAACAACAGCAACCATAACAACAATAACTATAACAAACGGTGACGGGATGTGGAGAGTGATGATATTTCGAGAAACAATATCCTCAGTATAAAGTTCAACAAATGGGAAGAGCTCGCGGGAGAGCTTATGCGATAGGCGGCGGAATATGGTACTTAGTCATTAGTTCGAGGATGAATCAACTCCATTAGTTCAAGTGTGCACAAGTTGGTTATCTCCACAAACAGTCCATGATCGAAAAGATTTGTAACCGCAAAAGTAATAACTTAAGTATGAGATAAGGTAGCTCAAGTGAGGCCTTAAGATTCTGCTGAGTGGTAAAATACGATTGAGTTTCTAGACCTTTTTAACGGATTCCGGTGATTATCGGGTTCGAGTTCATACTCGTTTCATATCGGATACCATTAAGCCCACTCATTTATAATTCATTATTTGCATAAAGAAGCGTCCCAATTTATGTAAATAATTGATTGATAAACTTATGGTTCGGTGATTTACAATTTATTTATTTAAATGAAGAGGCGTCTTAATCCTTTTAAATAAAGATATTATAAATCATCATACTTAATAATTTCCGATGCAATACGCGTACTCATATAACCTTCAAGGTGGTGGATAACATGACAAAGCAGTTGTCCTAATGAGCATGGAACGAGTGTTTAAAACTCGTCTTCGGTGACGGGGAGTAAAACTATCAGGAAAGATCGACATAGAGTTAAAGATAGTTAATGAGTACTCGGTCAGAGTAAATAAGGTAAAAGTCTTCATGAACGAGTCAACATCGCAATTATCATATCAATCCTCCTATTACAAGTCCCGCCCATACAAGACTTGTAATACTTAGATTCATACATAATCACATGTAAACAGAACTGTGACGGGTTTTGTTAACATAGCAATTATCATATCAATCCTCATATTACAAGTCCCGCCCATACAAGACTTGTAATACTTAGATTCATACATAATTCCATGTAAACAAAATTATGACGGCTTTCGCGTACTACGATATTGTATAAAGTTATACAAAAAATATTCTTAGAGACCATTGTTTAACTTACAATGTCTGAGAACGAAGTGAGACCATTGTGCAACTCACAACGTCTTAAGAAATAAAATGAGACCATTGTGTAACTTACAATGTCTGAGGTATAAATGAGACCATTGTGCAACCCACAATGTCTTAAGAAATGTTCTAGTATTTATATAATTAACTCTTATATAAATAAATGTAAAATATACGCAAAGGGATGTAAGCATATATATTATATATGTATGTCACGTAAGCACGTAATGTAACAAGTAATGTAAGCAAGTAAGTAAGTAGTGTGTATGCACTTTGAAAATGTTTGATGTGATGCAATGTTTGTGAAAACGGTTATAGTCTAGGGTAAAATATGCAACCTAGTTCTCTATAACCAGTGCTCTGATACCAATCTGTAACACCCCAAAAAATGTGTCGCAGCGGAAATGTGTCTGTTACAAGGTAATGTAAGCTAGTATGCCAAAGTAGTGTGTATGCATTGTGGAAAAATGTTTGCTGGTGATGAAATGCTTTTTCCTTGCCTTGTGAAAATCGGTATAGTCTAAGGTAAAATATGCAACCTAGTTCTCTATACCAGTGCTTCTGATTCCAATCTGTAACCCCCTAAAAATTGTTTTGCAACGGAAATGTGTCCGGGGGCGTTTCTGCATTATACACAACACTAGATACATGAGTACGTCCTCTTAAATGTGTCGTTTTAAAAAGTAATCTCGTTTGATTTTTCATTTGTCCATAATTGAATAACTATGGGAAAAGTTAAAAAACAACCCAACGAGATTTGATCACTTTGTTATGTAAGTAGATATCCATTGAATGAAATCTTGTCTAATTTAGACTCTAGTGCACATATCAAAGTAGGGACCAAGCATCTATTTACCTATAAATACATGGCTTAAAAACGTGTTAACATAAGTTGTGAGTTCATAGATTTGTTTGAGTATTAAGGTTGAACAGAAGGTTCTATATAGTGTGTTATGTCAATTAAATCCTTAATGCCTTCCAAATGTATGTATGATTTTTAGAAATCAAATTTTTAAAGTAGGTTTATGACCATTTCAATCCCCATATAGTCACAAAAAATATACATTTATGAAGTTCAAACCGCATTATTCAAAGCTTGTTTGAAATATTATTATATATTTATATGATATATATATTTAATTATATATATAAATTATATATATAAATATTTTTATATATTTATATATATATATATTATAGTATATTTATATTTGAGTTAATAGCTCTCATTAAGCGAACGAAGTGGGATTGGACTCGACTTGGAAAAATGGAAAGTTTTGTACAAGTATACGTTTCGTCACCACTTTGTGTAAAGCCTTCTTAGGTATTAATATGTTAGATACCTGTGGACGCGATTGCTGAAATAGTATCTCTCCCCCAAAAATGGCATGTGTTTTTTATACCGAGCATCAAAGAAACATATCTTGTGTTGCGAAACTATGTGAACTGATGTATTGTGGAATTGTCCATACGTAAAATCTTAATTATTGATACGGGCCTTTTCCACATAAAAGGGGAATCTTTTGTTACAATAGAAGTAAGAAGTGATGTGGATTATTCAAGATCGAAAAGTTTTGATTTGCTTTATAAGAAGATCTCAATGAAACTTCTATGAAATGATTTTACGGGATTCAGCAAATTGATTGATCGTGGAATATCATTGTTAAATAGGAATCGTGTTATAAAAGGATGTCCTGCAAGATTGTTCTAGTATGAATGAGTCAATCATCCACTTTGGTATTTATTGAACAAAACGGTGTTATATTGTTCCTCCATTGATCAATAATTTTGATTTTTGGAAAGTCCCATGATCATCAATAGAAGGGTTTCAATTTTTTCAACATGAACGATTGTGAAGACCTATTGATTCTAAAAAAATGTGGATCATTCGGACCTTTCAATTCATAGATTTAGCTCTCGGACTTTGAATGAATGGGGATATTCCGAAACTGACAAACAAAAAAGGTAGTGAGTTAGACAAAAAAAAGAAGCTAACTTGGACAAAAAGAAAAACGAAGTGGCTTAGCAATCCGTTTTGTCGATAACCTCAGACCAATCAAATCGAATTTGGGATTTATACGGTAATCGACTCGAAACACTACTTGGAAAACGGTCTCTTCTGCTCTAGAAACGAAAGGTTCCAAAGGTTCCTGGGAATATTATTGCTGTCCCAGTGGACCATTTGTATTTTATGCATCAGGATCCCGATTCATTAATCTTCGGTTCGAGAAAAAAATAGAGGATCGAACCATACTCTTATGACTCTTTTTCACATTTGATAATTGTTGGTTTGATCGTATATTTCATTAGAGTTCTATGATTCAGAGTATCCTTTCCAATTTGATCCCTTTGAATTCCATATTCGAAAGTTGCGATCGGATTATTCATTAAAAAAATCGAATTCTAATACATTTATTATGTACCTAAGGGTGCTTGCTATTGTGGATTTGAATCAGGATTTTAGGATTCCAATCTTATTGATTTGATTGCCTCCATTATGTTGTTGCTAGCTAATACCACTATTGTTGGTTTTGGCTCTTCCAAAATCATTCCCACACGGAGAATCGGACCTTTTTTTTATGAATCCCTTTTCGTAAAAAGATTCATTCTCTTCATAAAAAATAGGAAGTAGAACCAATAAATGTTTCAAGTATGTATTGTCACTTTATTCAAGGCACAGTAAATATCCATGTGAGTATTTAAAACCATGATTTACAATTGACTCGTAAGTTCAGATAAAACTCTCGGACGTTGAAGACATGTCCGTATGCATAATATTTTATTCAAGGCACAGTAAGAGTTGTTACCCATGTAGGTGTTCCAGATCCTAAGAACACTCCCGCGGCATAATGTATCAAATCATAGTGGAACCATTCATAGGTGTTCCCTCCAAGAGACTCCGGGCGATTTATGAAAAATATTCATGTGTATGTAATTGCTAGGCCCTGAAGACGTTCTAACCTATCGTATATCCGACATGTGTTATACGTTCGTTTGCCCAGCTGATAAGCTAAAGCACGTCGAACGGGGTTGGTAAATCTCGAATAGTCTGATTTCATAACATTCGCGCTCAGACACCCTAGTCTAAGTGATATTCGACAGTTTCATGCAACCTCAAGCTAATCCATACTCGCCAGTCGAGTAAAAAAGTTTAGTTGTTGCATCATAAGTAAAAAACCTATGTTGTGGATCTCACCTTTAGTAAACCTTGAAGATATGCATTATGGGTATATAACTACAGAGTTATAGCAAAAAGTGTTCAGCCCGAAAAATTAATAGACTACAAAGCATATTCGTATCTCATCGCCGGACTATACGTAATGTGTAATATGTAAAACAATTTGCTAATCAACATGTAAATGCATTTGTAAACAATGCATTGTGATCTCTCACCAAAAAATATAATGGTAAAATACAGTCTACAAACCATGGGCTATAACATCTCTATTTAGTGTTGTAGAACGAGTGTGGCAGATAGCTTCTAATATGCAACAACCACGTAACGGAGGAAGACGGAGCGGACTCGATCAAGATAGTTTTGCTAACTTGATTGCTGAACGGCTAAGATACAATCTAGCCTAGGAATCTCACGTATTTGGGTTTCCCGATGATGGTTTCTATCAACGCGACACGTTGGAATAAAAGATTTAGATTTAAAAGTTGTAAAATTAGTTTGTAGTGATTAATTAAGAATAAGAGATCGAAAAGTAACGCAAAGTATGTTATTATTCCCGTATTTATTACACATGAAAAATAAAACAATTATATAACTTATCTGTGAATTATATAACCAAGATAAAACTATCCGCAAGTTTATATGTGAAAAGTATATAGATACTTGTACAGGTATTCTTAAGGAACGTGAGGGTAATTAATTGTATGAATATTAATTCGACACGTTTTACGGAAATCATTAGTTAATATTAAAATGTCGTTGCATAAAATAAACGCACGTTTTTATAGTGTACAGAATTATGTTAAAACGATGTTTTTTCAAGCTTTTACTAAAGTTATGATTATACAACTTCGTTCCTTTATCAGATTTCTAAAATAATAGGAATTTTAATGAAAATTGTTAAGTTTAGTATATTTTTAGGAAATGACCTTTTCGATTTATACTACGTTTCCCTTATTTATCAAAACTCTATGTTTTTCCATTTTTCAATCAAACCGTGATGCCAATAATCATTGTACTGTTTTATATATATATATATATGATATAGATATTTATATATAGTATATATGTGCTCTATATAGATATATATATATATATTATTAACTAAAGCAAAAATAATATCTATTACGTTCTATAATAACCAGTTTAACCACAAATTTATCCGGTATTGCTATTTATTATAATTTCTTATGATTTATATATTTATTTTGTGTCGATTAGATAAACCAAAGTAACCTTTTAGTTGCCGGTTTTTGACCAAACGCACACTCTTCCGGTGTTTTACGCCGAAACACAACACAACCCTTGTGCTTTCTGAGCTAAACCAAGACCAAGGAACCTTTGTATGTCTTCTATTCAATCTCCAAAACTGCACTTGCCTTGTGTTGTGTTATCAACAGCCAAAACGGCACCCACTAATCTGTTGATAGAATTGCTAAAGCACCTAATATTGTTTATGTGCAAACAAACGCCCCTTTGCGGTGTTTCCACACAACCAACGCACCCTAATATGGTAACAATAAAAACTAAACCAGATCAACGCACCCTTGGCTGTTCTTATAAGCCGAACCAAACACGACCCTTTGTGGTGTAGAAACCAAAATGCACCTTGTGGGTGGTTGGCAGCCAAAATAAACGCCACCCTAGTTTGTCTGTGTGAATGAAAACCAATCGCACTCTTTGTTATTAAATGCACTATAAACAATCACACCCTTGAGGTGATTGATGCAACCAGTACGCACCCTATGCTGAGGATCGAAACCAAACGTAACCGCCCGGCTGATTAAACTCAAAACGAACCCACATCATTTTCGGTGCTAATCCCAAACCGGAATGCTACCGTATGTGGTGTGCTAAAACCACTAAACGGAAACACTACACCTGGTGGTATGTTTGTAGCAAACCAAAAACGCACCTTTGTTGTGCTTACCTTATAACCGCATGTGTGCACCTACCGCCTTATGGTGTGCTCGAAAAACCAATACGCACCTCTCATGTTGGTGTGCTGAGACAGCGAAACAACACCCATTTTGTGCAATGATAAAATCATGTAAACTCAAAATGCACCATCTGTGGTGGTTGGTTGGTGGGGTTCAGGAAGCGCTCGATGGGAGGACGGGGTGTATGTTATGATGATTGTGATGATGGAATGATGAGGTGAGATGAGTGTGTCCCGCTTTCTTAGGGGCACTCGCTTAGTAGTTTGTTAGGTAGTTGCCTTGGTTGAATGTGGGCCACGCTATTTCCTTGACTCTAGTGAAGGTTTTATTTCGACTCGCCTAGATTGGTCTCTAAGATTGATCTCCAGATATTTGAGAAACAAACATTTCTTGTTTAGGTCGGTATTCTAAAGACTTTTCTCTTTTGTGTTGATACTTTTGTTAACAGTTTTGGGATTCTTTTATCTCAGCATTGTATCACATTTTATAAAATCAAGAACGCACTACCTAAATCATGATTATCAGAGAGCATCTGCAATCCATTACAGCTTTAATACAAATTTAAGTATCAGAGATAGTTCGCATTTCGCTTGGAATTGCTGGACATCTATGAGCAGTCCTTTAGTGCTTGAACAACACAATCTTTAGTTTTTGAACTTAGATTTAACCTTTCCTACAGTGGGCTTCTACTTTATCATCTGAGTTACTACTTGGATAGTTTTGGCCGAATACTTATCTTTCTTTTTGTTTTGCCATAAAGGACTGTGATTCCGTTAGCACTAGTTACGACGGTTTACTTGTAGTAAGACAGCCAATTGGTTTTGTTAGAAACTAGGTTTGATGTTGAGGTTATTTTTGTGATTGTGTTCTCCTGGGATCTGGTGATGCAGGGGCTCGTGATTCTTAACTCGTTTGCCCTTGTTCTTGGGGTCACAAACACTTATAATTTTGCACTCAGTTATTCGATGACAACTTAGGGCTCAGGTTTTATTGATGTTGTAAGTTACTCCTTGAACTAATGTTTAGCATAACCTTACGACCAGGATTCTTAGGACTTGATCTAGTGAATAATTATGAAATTTGTTGAACATGTTCAGACGTAGATCTTAATAAATTGTAGCTTCTTCTGGTGTGCTTAATATAGGCAGAGTGAGCTCGTTGTTTAATATTCAACATTTAGGGGTTATTCGGTTTCAATCAATCTTACGCTTTTTTGGATCACTAGGGTGTTGTGTAGGTCATTCAAACAATAGAGCTTTTTCCTTTAGTTTCCTTAAATCATTTTGAGAGTTGTAAATGACCACACTTTTTCCTAAGAAAGCTTTTAGGTCAAAATTTACGCTGAGCTTAGAGTTGACTTGATTAATTAATTCATCACATATTCTTTGATGAATACGTGCTATTTAATGCGAAGTCATATAGTGACTTTATAGGTCTATTTCAAGTTATGTCATTCTCAGCAATAAGCTTCTGTACCACTATGACTTCCAATTCAATGTTAATTGTTTCAATCTCCTCTAATTCCTGTTTAATCTTATCCTCATTCTTTTTCCTACTTAGAGCTTTAATTCTCTCTTTCAACTTTCTTTATGGACTGTGTCTTTCTCTTGGGACTGTAGCTTTAATTCATTTAATTCTATAAAATTGATCAAAAATTTGTTAGACGTTTGATTTGATACAGATTGCCATTTGAAAATTTTTTCCTGATTAAGTTGAGTGTCAATTTACTAAAGAATGCAAGGTTTCTTCAAGAGTGGTAAAACTTTTGAATAGTGTTATCGTAAATTTTTTTTTTTTTTTAAATCCACAGAATTTTTCACAAAATCCGTTTGAAAACTCAGTTCATGTCTGGAGACATATCACATTTACGTACATTCATATCAGAATTATCCACAGAAGAATTCGCAATTATGTTTACAATATCTTTGCTCAACACTTGTTCCAAGAGTCGTTCGTTTTCATTCAAAACTTGATTCATTTTAACTTCAAATGTTTTCTAGGTTCTATATGTTTGTCTGTTCCACAGCCTGGGTTCCATTTATATGAAAGACATATTGGACTTTCTAAAAGTTCATCAACCAAATATGATTGAATGTGTTCAACATATTTCATCCCTAAAACATGCTTTTGTATGTTCGAACCACGCAACCCTCTGTTGTGATAGCCTTAACTGTGTGGGTGTGGTTACCTTTCCTTTGACAAGCCACGTAAAACTAGCATGATGGTGTTTAAAGTTTCTTCATAACTTGTATTCACATGTTGCTTTAGGGAAGTTCTTTTGAACCTCCAACTACGGGTGGGTTCTACTAGAAAGAATGGGTTCTGGGAGAATTCACCGAATTCTATAGACCAAAAGGCTTGTTCAGCACGATAATTCAGCTTTGCGGTACAAATGTGTTTCAAAATTCATTTATATAGTTGGTTAAGAGCAGCAGATAATCTCCTAGGGTAGTGTTACTCTTTCTTCTTCTATACATTTACTAGGATTTTTTGTTTAAAGCATTTTTGAACGACTTCTTCAGCAGCATTAAGGTCTTCTTCAGAGTAGGTATCAACAATGAGATTTGTTTTCCTCAATAATATCACAAACATATAGCTTTGTTCCAACTGCTGAGCTTTCTTTTGATAGAAAGGATTTTAAAAACCTAGAGCTTGTCTAAGAGGTATGATCATGAAAAACTGACAGGTTCGTCAAATGTGAACACGGTTTGTGCAGATGATCTCTTTTATAAAACAATATAAACCTAAATGTTTTAATCCTCTTTTATAAAAGCAATCTCTTTATCTATTGGTCCCTAGATTCTTCTTTCTAAAAATCATCTCTTTGAGAAAGAGAAAATGTTTGCATTAAAGATTCATTTTCTTTAAATGTTTCAGGAAAGAGTTTGATTAAATGACGATCACTCTCTACAGAGAATGTGAACATGATTCTATTAACGTTGTCATTAATTGAGTTACGCCATCATTTTGTTCCTTTCGTTCAACACTTTAACCTGTTTCCTTTATAGTTTAAGCTTCAAGCCACAGTTAAGTATCATTGATAATTTTATTTTCCAAGATTTTTATCTTGGTACAATTAGCAACTTTTGTAGTCTTGTTCAATCTCGATAATATCAGTCATCTTGTTGTGCCATAAGAGTTAGATTTCTGAAAGCTTCCTGTTGCGTCTCGATCACATAATGAGATTAAGGAATAATATGCTATCACTAGTTATTTCAGTCTCTGAATGGTTCACAACATTTGACTGTTCAGAAGGCGGCGTCACCTGTACAACTTAATTAATCATATTATTATTCACTATTATCACATTTTGTGTACCTCAGCAAGAGCATCTGAACCTAATGAGATAAATTCACCATCAGAGCAACCTTGGCAGAATTGAGTTCGTCACAGTCAGAGTCATATGCATCCAAATCATCAGCTTGATAAGGCAACATTATGAGTATATGACCATCTGTGTGGCTTTGGCTTCTGAAAATTCCTCGGGATCTGCCAAAAATGCAGTTCCTCCCTTTCATGTACTTATTTATCTCTTACTTGCTTGTGCTTGGAACCAACATAACTTTCTTCTTTAAGCCATGAGTCTCCCTTTTCCTTCTTGGTTTATAGTGCATTGTTTGGACATGTTTCCTTCCGCCCTTTGCAGTTGCTAACACGTAACAAATCCTCTGTTTCCCCGAGTTACCCCAACTTGCTACCTTGAGTGAAAGTTCTTATGTAAGTACCCGCATCATATAAATTGTCTCCCCCTTTGTACTGGTTGTACAGTACTCTTGCTATCATTAATGTGGCTTTTGCCTTGGATTTGACTGAGTTTCCTCAGCTAGTGTTATTGGTATTAGGGAATAGCAGGAAGTGACTACATCAGAATGAATGAATGAAATGATTAGTATGACATCAATTGGATCATCACGGTGCTGTGAAAGAACTAGTATAGTTCAGACCGGATTGTCTAATTGGGATATAATCTCAGAGTGTGCGTTGGTTGATTGTGGGAGGTTATTCAATTTGAGGAATGGATGTGTGATGGAAGGAGCAATACGGTTTTGGTGGATGAGGTATTGGATTTTTGTGTTAGGGGGGTAGGTAATATGAATAAGGTATTGGGATGATTGAGTATGTGAAGATACAAAAGGTGATCTCCATACTATGAAGATTGATGTGGGTGAGACAGAATTATTGGATGTTGAGAGTGTTCTAGGTAAGAAGTGCGATGAGATTGATAGGCGACTGTGTCATTTGGTTAAGGATGCAAACTAAAGCAAGAGGTATCATAGACTATGCGTTCATGCATCAATCGAACTTCATTTGCATGTCGTTCATGTTGTTCCAAGTGAGCATGAATCTGATCAACATTAGTAGTATGCAAATCTTTGACCAACTTAACATCAGTAACGAATTTGCTCCATTCAGCAGGAAGAGTGTTCAGAAACTTGGTATTGACTTGAAATTGCTCCAGTGGCATCTTGTAAATATTCATATCATTGAGTAGCAGAGTGAATCTCAAGTAGTACTCGTGTAACGACTCTCCTTTCTTGTATGTAAACTTATCAAATTCATCGTACAGCTTACACTCTCGTTCTTGCTTTGTTAACGACGTTCCTTGCATGAGCAGTCTGATTTTCTCCCAAATATCCTTGGCTACACGATGTTGACTGACAAGAGCATAAATTTCAGTTGGAAGGCCTTGTAGAATGATGTTTATTGCTTTGATGTCACAATCAGCTTGAATGGTTTCTGCGGGAGTTAACTCAGTATATTCCTTTGGTCTGGTTACACCATCCACTGTAATTGTTGGCCAAACAAGTGGACCTTTTTCAACAGAAGCAAGAATCATTCTACCATGAGGTCTATTCATCATATAAAGTTCCATTCTGCTTTTCCACGAGTCATACAAGTGTTTTTCAAGCATCGGTGGTTTGTTGTCACCACCCGAGAGAAGTGACTTATCAGCAAGAGTCGTCATTGATAAAGTGGTATAAAAAAGATTACTGTTTGATCGAGCGGTGATAGAAAGTAATTGTGTTTGATGGTGTTGTCTTTTGTGTGTGTTGAGTCTTGAAACTACATGGGATTTTACAATTCTTGACGGGATTTTACAAGTCAAAGAAATAAACCGTATAATTTTGATGAAGCAATTTTGAGTTTTAAGTAAATATTGCAAATTCGTGTCCTTAAGGTAAATTGCAAATTTGTGTCCTTAAAAAATTACAAATTCATGTTCTTCTGACAAACTGCAAATTCGGATGCCACTATACACTACAATTTCGGATATCACTAAATACTGCTAATTCGGAGACACAAGGTAAATTGAAAATTCGGAGACACAATAAAAGTTTCAAATTCGAAGACATAAGCAAAGTTGCAAATTCGAAGACACAATGAATATTGCCAATTCGGAAAGCACTAGTTTTGCTAATTCGGATACAACTAATATTACTAATTCGTGTAACACACGGACGAAACTCAAAATCTTTCAAACACAAAAAGACACATTTTTATTGTTTTTTCCCAAAATTTCTTGTACAACTAGTATTACCAAACCTATAGGTACCTTAAAAATGTAAACTTTATGGTTTTTAAGCCAAAAAATTTAAAATCAAGAATTGTACTTTTTAAAGTTTTTGAACACAAAAATGAGTTTTTCTTTGATCCAAAGCAAATACACCTATATCCAAAGATACTAGATCAAATTTACCTAGGTAAATGACCTTTTAGTGTAAAAAGAAGCTTTGAAAAAAAAAGAAAAAGAGGAAAAAGGACATACGGTTTAAAAAAGGAAAAACGAACCAAATAACAAACACAAAAACTAAGCAAATCACTCCATGGCTCTTGATACCAATTGAAGAATATATATGTGTAATCTTTGAGTTATGCAAGAACAAGAGATAGAGTGGGTTGGATTAGTTTAGAGAGAGAAAGTAAACATAAAAGATGGAATATATTATGTGTGTGTAGAAAATGAATTACAAAGAGAACCAACTAACCAACCCCCTCTCCAAGGCATGGAGAGGGGTATTTATATGCTACATATAGCCGACCATGGGCCTTTGTGAGGTTTTCCATGGGCCTTGGACCATATTAGCTTACATATCATTAACATGACTTACTGTTGTAAATTAGTGTTTATTTATTTTCATAGTCTCTCTTAGTATTTGACTCAGTAGTGTTGTAAATTTAAACTTAGTTACACTTTACTCATTTTTTATTTATTTTTTATCTTTTACAGGATATAAATTTAGGCGAATGCCATGGTGTTGACGATAATTGGTTGGGCATAGTCTCATCTCAGGGGTTGTCTTTACTTTCTGCAGATCTCTCAGATATTGGTCTGTGCCTTGTTTGAGACTGCAAGAACGTGGAGGATTTAAACTTGAATTTTTGTGAAAAGATCTCGGATGCTGGGCTTGGCTGCATTAGTGGTATAATTTATGCCTTAATTTTACGCTTAATTTTAGTTGTTTAGTAATGTTGATTTGATTTGAAGGATTCAGTTTTTCTTGATTTTTTTATATATTTTTATCTTAAAACTAAGAGGATGTTTAGATGTACGTTTCGAAAGTTATAATGTGAGGTTATTTTATTTGTTATTTTCTTGTTAATTTCATAACATTTCTGTCAGTTGGTTGTTAGAGTGATATGAACTATTAAGCATGCATTGAAGGCCGTGTCACTTAATTTTTGTAAAGCTATTGCTACATATCGAAATAGTATTTTTTGTCAACCTGATAAGATGAATAAGGAAGCGTTGCTTTCTTTTTTCGTCGAGTACTTGGAAAGATATTACTACCTTATATGCTTTGCCGTATATCTCCATACTGAGAGAGAAGTGAATCATCCTACCACCCCTGCCCATTTTTATGATTGGATGAAGGCAAGGCCTGAGCTTTATGCCATCATTCGCAGGTAAAAGCCTCTTTCTAAATAAAACTGTTTTGATGTCTATGTTTCTGAATCACAGGCTTAATGAAAGTCTTGTATTCATGTCCGGTTATATATGTATGTCCTAAAAAGTAGTTATATTGTAGATTGTTGAGGAGGGACCCAATGGGTGCGCTTGGTTATGTAAATATAAAACCATTTAACAAAATGAACATATGTGATGGCCACCCTAGTGAGATGGGCATAGTTGTTTTCTCAAGGACTAGGGAGGTTTTGGGAAGTCAGACTGTTCTCAAAAGTGATCAATGTCCTAGCTGCCAGCAGTTGTATCTGCCGGAGAGAGTATAGGGAGGCACCGAATTTTAGAGAAATTCCTGGTTTTCCTGTTTATAGTGTTGCAAATCCAACTGTGGAAGGAATTAAATCTGTTATTCAACGATAGGTAGCTCTAAAGATGGCAGATATGTTTTTTTGGCACAACACGAGGGAAGAGCTTGTTATCTACATTAATGGAAAACCCTTCGTGCTTCGTGAGGTTGAAAGGCCATACAAACACATGCTCGAGTATACGGTATTATTTTGATCTTTCTTATATAGTTTATAGCATATTAATCAGTTGTAATATAATCTTTTTAATTTTTTAAATATTTTTAAATATTTTTTTTACATTTAGGGAATTGACTGAGAAAGAGTAGAGAGAATGGAAGCTCGACCGAAAGAAGATATTCTAAAAGAATCTGAACGTTACGAAGGTGACATTATGGTTATTCATGAAACCGAAGGAAAGATTTACGAGGCTTGGGAGCATGTTAGCATTGACGCAGTCCAAACCCCACTAGAGGTTTTTAAACCCTTAGAAGCTGATGGCTTCCCCATTAAGTATGCCTGTGTACCTACCACTGATGGTAAAGCTCTAAAAAGTTCTGATATTGATAAATTTGCTATTAATATTTCATCTGCACCCATGGATACGGCCTTTGTATTCAATTGTCAGATGGGTAGAGGGAGGACAACTACTGACACTGTAATTGCTTGTCTTTTAAAACTTCAAATTGATCATGGAACACCTATTAGAGTTTTACTTGATGATGTTGCATGTGTAGCAGAGTCAGACAATGGGTCATCAAGTGGTGACAGAAGATGGAGTTGATCCTGTGTCTAAGGGCAGATTGAGTTGACGCAAGTCATGCTTTTTGTATAAACGACATCCTTTTATTGTAGAAAATAACGAGATTTTTTGAGAATAGGGTGGAATGTTGAGAAGCCTTAGATACGGTGATCGATAGATGTTCAACACTGCAGAATATACGCCAAGCTGTACTTCAGAATCGAAAATTATTCAATCAACAGCATACTGAGCCAAAGGAAAGGAGAGTGGCATTGAACTGAGGTGCTGAGTACTTGGAATGTTATTTTTGATTGATTGCTTTTGCAACATATCTTAGAAGCGAAGCCTTTGATGGGTTCTGTGGACAAGGAGATTCTAAGATTACCTTTAAAAGCGGGTTGCATCAGAGACCAAAGTTACCCCATTTAAGCCGTTACCTAACCTTTGACCCACCCATTTCACCACATCTAAGATGGCATACATGCAAATCTCACTTTTTGTGTCATGGATATTTCCAGGTTACCTGAAAGTATTAGAAGTTGGTTCCCAAAGAAGTTAAAGTCAAGAAGCCAACAAGCATAACATGAGAGTGAACTCGTCTCTTTGAAATTGATAAGCAACATAAGGAAATCAAACCAATTGGGATCTCGTCTTTCTTCGTATCAGTGAGGTATTGAAAACACTATCAAGGAGAATTGATCAAGCAATCGATTTTTTCAGGACAAAAGAGGCAACAACAACACCCCCACGTATCTTAAGATTATGTTGCTCATAGTTAAAAGAGATGTCGTTATGTAGTGTCTTGATAGTTCTAGGTTGACTCATCGTCAATGGGCATATGTGTGTATTTTGACCATTTAGTAGTAGTATTTTTGTGTACTTAAGTTGTTCAGAAAGTAGTAACATGTGTTTGTATTTTGACATAACACCATTTGTTGGACTCTTTATTCATTAAGGGTATCAAATGAATTGCTGAATTTACACAAGAATGATCAAAATAGGTACAATATCTTTTTATTTAATGGTTAAAAATAAGCTGGATTAGATGATAGAGTGCGAAAACTATATACTCATCCACTTTACTCTCCTAAAAAATTGAAATAGATATGTGTACACAAGCATACTAATGCCTATACACATACAGACACACACACACACACACACACACACACACATATATATATATATATATATATATATATATATATATATATATATATGCATGTCTTTATAACAATTTTTCCAAAATGCTTTTTACTAACACACAACGTAATCTTACATTTTACTTTTTTTCTTAGTTATCCTAACTCATATAAACTATTACAAAGAAACCATTGCTATTTAACTTACGCAAATTAATAAGGATAATCTTGCCAAAATTTAGTACATATATATGCTCATGATCAAATGAGCAAACATCAACCACAAGCACATGAATCATCAATAAGCATAATTTTTTCATCATCCGCGTTTCTAAACAACCAGTATCCAACAGCCAGTCCAACCACAATCGCCACAAACACACCACCATTAAATGACATCACTGCAAGCATGATGAAGTAATTGATCACAATGCTCACCCCAAATAGCACAGATCCAACGAATCTCTATCGTTTTATGCTAGAGAAAAACTTGGTGTAAAGTAGAGGTTCATTTTCAATAGCTCTAACAACGCCATTAGCTGATAAGGAAAGGAGCTTCAATTAGAGCCGATGAACTTCCAAACTAGTACAAGACAGGAAAGAGGAAACATATGATTAAGGTGATGAAGTAACTAAACCATGAACCAGTCTTCCATGAATCAATGAGCGGTGTGACTTTGAAGGTGGCGGTGCCGAAGACCAGAGTCGACGACGGAGTGATGGTGAGGAAGAAGATGATTAAATAAGGGTTTATATAACTTTTTTCTATTAAGTCTTTAAATAAAGATATGAATGATATAGATGAAAGTTAATTTGAGTTTTGACAAAGAAAAATAAAGATGTTTAAATATATCGAATAAGGAAAACAAAGACTGTTGGGACCAACTGTTTAATAGGAAAAAGACAAAAAAATAAACAATATTGGTTACTGTTTTGACTAATGAGTGAGGGACCAATTGTGTAATCTAAATTTATAGTGAAAAGACGTAAATACCCTACTACGTGGCAGAGATAATGACGAATTTAACCATCGTTACTCATAACGGGGCTTGAGGGACCAAACGGGTAATGTACAGTTGCCCAAAAGGACCCCGTATGAGAGTCCCAGTTATCTAGGGACCAAACGGGCAAACGAGGTGGAGTTTGGGGACCAACAGTGTAATTTACCCTTAAATATAAAAGTAAAAATACAATTTATGAAACAAAATTTTACATAGTGCACATTGTATCAGAATATGCTCCATCAATTTCGCTTTAAACTTTAAGTGATTATCTCATTTTTTAACAAACTAAAAAAGAGTTTCGCAAAGAGAAACTAAACATTTCCAAACATCCTCAAGCTGCAAGCAAGGACGGTTAATTTTGCTCATCGGACCAGTTGCGTTGCAGCACCCTTACCCTCCTGAATACCACCATCTCCATTATGCTATTGCGGCGGCCATTTGCGGTTGCGGTTGTAGTTCTCGTTTCGGTTGCTGAACTTGTTCTTGGACCAAAAGTTGTTACGGTATGAATTGCTGGCATACTCAAGTGTGTGAAACAACATCCCAATGTAGACTTCACAACTTCGGTACCTGCAATTTTATAATTGTTGGAGTAATAATAGTTAAAATTCCAACACATATAATGAAACAATATGTAAATAGAATTCTTAAAAATGTATACGTCAAAACTTAGAACTTGCAACTAATAAAATGAAAGTTATTCAGAAACAGAACAATAGTATACATATATAACATTATAATGTTTAGACCCGTTATCCATCGCAGAAGCTGTGAGCACTACCAAAACAATCCCGGTGGTATTGAACTTTTTTCGTCAGTCACTAATCACTTCGCGGATTACCTAGAGATGGGCAGATCTATTCTGACACTTGGGTTATCAGAATATCACTCGGTCTCTTTTTGCCATACACTCCACCGATTATTGTGATTTCACATCACTTAACACTCCAAACAACCACTAATCAAGAAGACGTGCTTAAAAACATGTAGCAAACATTATCTTTACATTAAATTATCATACGCGGATTACCTAGACATGGGCAGATATATTCTGACACTTGGGTTATCAGAATATCACTTGGCCTCATTTTGCCACACTCTGCCGATTATTGTGATTTCATATCACTTAACACTCCAAACAACCACTGATCAAGAAGACGTGCTTAAAAACATGTAGCAAATATCATCTTGACATTAAATTATCATGAAATTATGCTCAGAATCTTGTTTCCATACACTTAGACTGATTACTCGGACAACATGCCACTTAATACGCACATCCTAACACCCTCCAAGTTAAAACATGTTCTTAACAACTTGTGAAAAAGACCTCAAGTCACATTATCTAGAAAATGAAGACTCTCAACATCAATATATGGTTGTTAAAAGAAAGCAAACAATTACATTGTCACGTTTATTCTATAGTAAGCAGTTACAAACAACCGGTGTAAATATACCATTCTAGAAAAGCTAATCTCAATTAAGTCTAATAGCAAATGACTAAATGGCATGCTTAATTTTTGATCTCCCAAACTTTATGGAACTTAAGTGATTTTTGGGGAAAAAATCTGATTTTAAATATATATTTGAATAAAACATTTCTTTTAATTACAAAAATATTTGTCTAATTTATTTTTGTAAAAAGGTTTTGTTACATTTATAAAAATGTAAAGTTTAAGACAAAAAGGTATAACTTTGATCATTTAACAAATTAATCATTTGTTTGTACATAACTTAAGTGATTTACGTCGAAATAGAAATTTACGACTAATAACTTGTTTACGTTTAATTTTACGTAAAATGTTTTTACATTTTGTGATTATCAAAATGTAGAGAAGTCGAAAAATATAAATAACGTTTTTAGACATTATTTGTATTAACGATCTCCCCTTTTTAATGATTACAAAATATAAACTCATTATATGTAAATATGTATTTAAACAAGTTTTTAGTGAGTTTTAATCCATTTCTCTCCTTTTTTTGTAGAATCAAAAAGGCTTCGTCAACGCGAAAATACTAATTCGACGGAATTAACGCTCCCCCTTGATGTGCGCTCCCCATCGTTCGTGGGCACCAAGGAATCAAGCTATGATGACTTGCTACAAAATTGAGTTAGAATACGAGTGCAATATATATTTCTAACTACGAGCAACGTCACGAAAAATATATAAGAATGACTAAAAAATAAAGTAAGCCAAAATAAGTATGCACTATCTCATCAACCACAACAATAGATAAACTAACCAACACAACAATGCCATAAAATTTAAGTTCATTCATTAAAAAAATAAAAATCATGTTTAAAGCATGATGATACAAGGCATATAATTACAAAAACTACAATTATACTAATTGGTCTAGAGACCCATAGGATTTGCTTGCAAACGAGGTGATGATTTTTTATTTAAATCAATGAAACTAAACATACAATATGCTTAGTTTGCGGGTGGAGAGGTTGGTGGTACGGAAGGATTTGGTGGTGGTGAATTTGGTGCGGAAGGTTGTGGGAGCAAGTGCTCAATGTAGGAAAACATAAAATGTAGTTCATCCCTCAAGCAAAAAATAAGGTTTCGGTTATGGAGACAACATAACCAAGTTGCTCTGTGGGCATCAAGAAGATTAAATGGGATCAGATGACCTACAATAGGTGGTGATGGTATTGGTGGTGGTGATGGAGTGTTGAAAGCAAAATTAAGTGGAGTGATTGGTGAAAGTGAAAGGATGATGTCCATAGGTTAATGTTCTTGTGATGGTATAGGATGAGAGACTCTAGAAGGTGGTGAGTTGTTGGAGCTCAAATAGGGATTTGCTGATGGAGATGATGAGTAGAATGGCGATGAGTTGAGCTTAGAAGCAATTGAGGAGGAATAGGATGTACCTCTAGTGGATGGTGTTTTGAATGGAGCATTAGGTGCATTTGGTGACATTGGTTTTTGTTTTGGTGATGAAGTCTTAGCATCCTCTTGGGTAAGCTCAATAAATAATTGTCTAGGTGGTTTGATTGTGATTTTTGGTTTCTTAGTAGCTCTTACAGTTGAGGAATGTAAGGATGCCATGGAAATGTTTGAGGTTGAAGATGAATTAGGAAGCTGATGATTTAAAAGTGAGGATTGGGAACCATTTTATTAAGAGAAAATTATGTAAAAATGGTATGGGTTAGTGTTTAAATGGCCAATTCCAAAGATGTTTATATTTTCTAGGCAAAAATAAATAAGGCTAAGAAAAAGGTGGTCAAAAGCAAAAAGAAAACAATAAAATTTCTTGGACTTAGGTGCTGGACCCCTTATCGATTGGGCCGGACCCCATATCGATCAGGGGCCTCCTTTGGGAGATAAGGGGGCCGTCACCTGACGATTTTCCAGGTTGCCCATAATTTGTTTTGTGCCATTTTTTGTAAGAAAAGTAGGGATTTGGGTGGCAATTTTACAGCAAATCCTATGTTTAAGGTTCACA